>JAJMDR010000052.1:9810-73526 GCA_030573655.1 Cylindricascospora bacillispora | reverse complement strand
AATGAAGTAAATGGATTGACTCTCTAAAAAACTCATAAAATTAACTATGAAATCTCCACTGGGAACAACTTTGTGTAATTGCTCAATAGAATAATCGAGTAATATAACTTGCTTACCAGTATAATGCTAGGGGGTAAAAAATCTGTTTTATCAAATCAGTCAACAGAACATGCGGGTCTTATACAAGCACCTCTTATAAGCTATGAGATGATTTTCTCTGTTAGTTGCAATGATTAGTGTTTTTCTTTAATGTTTTTTTTTTCATTTTTTTCTCGCAATTTTTCATTCAATTGAATCGAAGATGAGTGACATAAAGAATACATAGCTATTTTTGATGATTACACAAGATGTCTTGCAAAAATTAGACTGCAGCTTTTAATTATCTATGTCATCATTATCACTCCCTCCATAGTTAGCTTCTCCTCCACTGGATTGGTAATCGGAACTATTGAACTCTGTAAGTGGTATATCTTCGTCATATCCTCTTGATCTTATGCTTCGAGCTTGGTATTGTGGTGCTTGGAATACTAAGTAATTGTCTTGATTGGGTTGTAGAGGGTTGAAACTGTACTGAAGTCTTGCGGTATTGTAAGTATGGTTTGTGTTTGACATAGGGGATTTCAATTTATTTTGCAACGGCGATTCGTGCGAAGCCTTTATGTATTCATTGGTATTATCGAGATATTTCATATACGGGTACTGCAACGCGCAGTCATAATCTTTGGACAACTGCAGGGCAAGTGAAGAGACATGGGTAGTTGGCGTTGACGTGGATGCAGGAGGATTTTTCTCTTCCTCTAGTCGCAAAAGAGCATCCTCGATGACATCCCGCTGATCTCCAACTACCCCCTCAAAGATCCCTGTTTCTACCCGAGGTTCTTCATCTTTCCTCCCTTCAGAACGTTTTTTCTGCCAATTCTCAGGGGATACCAGTTCCAACGCTACATTATTGTTGGTAAACACAATGTCTGTGTTGGTGGACACTTTGCACCTCCTCCTCTTATGAAGATGTGAGGTTGACGTATTTATTTTCTTGCTAACTTTATGGGACGGTGCGACTGACTGGATATTCGTACCCTTGGATCGAAGTGGGGGTACATTGTCATTTTCTGCAGCTGGTTGGAAACGTCTTCTCTTCATTTTTTTGCACTTCTAACCAGGTAACCAGATGGTCCAGAGCAGCAATACCGGAGTTGACTCTCTGCTGCAGTTCTATTCGATGTCACTCATGTTAACGCTTCGAGTTGGTGTTATTGATTTCTCAGCGGCTAAATCTTTTTCAGATGTGACACATTAAGAGATCAGCTGATTGTCTAGATAAGCTGTCTAACCAGTATATATATATATAATACACTGGGCCATGCCCAAAAGTTACCCAGTATATTATATTTTGGCTGTTGAACCTACGCACACAAGGACGTAGCTACTACGGCGTTTTATTTTTGGTGTTTCAATAATGGTGTTTCAAGACTCAATATAAGCGAAAAGACTTGAACTTTTGCGGAAATTCAGCAAAGATCGAAGAGTAATTATGTTCAACGATTAGGCGGTTGACAGGCCATTCGCAGTCGTCTATCTGGGTCCTCCAATAGTCATTTGATTGAAGGTACAGGACCATGCACGATCCCATGTTACCGTGGATGGTGAGCCATAAGGTATCTTTCTAGATCTGTTTATTTTTTAATAGAGTGAAAACTGAAAAAAATATTCATACATTGTGAAAGGAAAAACAGACACTTAGAGACACAGGTTGAGAACGTTAATTGGAGTATATAGATCCACGAGAATTCCGGTCCTTACATCGCAGAAATCGCATCAAGTCAGAGAGGGAATTCACAATGCCGCTTAATATTAGAAGAGCAACAATCGATGATATCATCTGCATGCAGAATGCGAATCTGCATAACTTACCAGAAAATTACATGATGAAGTACTATATGTATCATATCCTGTCATGGCCGGAGGCCTCTTTTGTAGCCACGACTACAGATGTTGAAGAGGTTGACACCATCTCCGGGAACGAAGATAATCACTTAGAATTGACGGACCCAATCACAAACACTTTTGTCAAATTAGATCCAGCATATTTGTCACCAACTGAGAAATTGGTGGGATACGTTTTAGTGAAGATGAATGATGATCCAGACCAGGCAAATGAACCTCCGAACGGACATATCACTTCTTTGAGTGTCATGCGGAGTTATAGAAGAATGGGAATAGCAGAAAAGTTGATGAGACAGGCACTATTTGCATTAAGAGAAGTATATATGGCTGAATATGTTTCTCTGCATGTGAGACAATCCAATAGAGCAGCACTGCATTTATACAGAGACACTTTAACCTTTGAAGTGTTAAGCATTGAGAAAAGTTATTACCAAGATGGAGAAGACGCCTACTCAATGAAGAAAGTTTTGAAGTTGGAAGAGTTGCAGATAAGTAACTATTCGCACAATCGCAATGCACCAGCTAATGAAAAAATCGAAGACGATCTAGAAAGTGACCTATTAGAAGATATCATACAGCAGGGTTTGGATGACATTGTAGTATAAGCCTATTCTACGAGAGAGGTTTGCTTTGAACACCTTAACCAAAAAAAAAAGAACGACAAAGGCATTGATATATGGTGATATATGAGGGTTCAAACACCTAACTGCAAGTACATTATGTACATGTATATGTATGTTGTATATTTCTAGGAATACAATCATTTAAACAAGTATATGACATAGAAAAGACCTACCAAGAGAAATATTGAAAAGAAAGGTTGAAATCAGACAAAAGAAGTAAAAGGTAGCTTGAGTTTTTCCACACCGACAATAGAATATATGAAAAGACATATGAACTATTATCTCGAGCCAAATGCACTCACAGTCATCATGTAAAAAAGGAAAAAACTTCCTTGCTTCTTTTAAATTTGAGCAAAAGGTAATTTTAAATAGACTGAGAAGTGGTAAGGAATTTGTCAGAATACCTTCAACTCTTGTTGTGTTTATATATCAATGAAAAAAAATTTCATCATTTTCGTTAATTTTTTTCCCAGTTTGCGCTTAAATCATCCTCCACGTAAGATCTCTGCGAAACGTTCGTTATGAGTGAAATGCTTAACTACTAATTAATGTAACAATAATTTCATAAAATACGATTAGGTCATTATATACCATGATTGGTAGAAACCATTAGATGTGTACGCTACGTTTCTTTTTTATACACCACTTTGTCAACTTTCACTTCCCCATCAATGTATAAGTATATATATAAAGTACATGTGGTAGATTGTATATCTAGAAGACAGAAACTGGGAATGTTAGAACCCACTGACTCAGAGTCTATTTCGATGTCCTCTTCATCTTCTACATTATCGTTCTTGGAATCTTGATCTGCCTCCGGTACAATGGAGCCATTTGTTTCTGGGGTTTCGGAAGCTAATTCAGTCTGATCCGTTGGTTCTTTCGTTTCTTTGCTAGTATTTTCCTTGTCTTCTTTTCCCAAGACAGAATTCGACTCTCGTTCCCCTGTTTCAGGCAATTCCTCATTATCGCCACTATTTAGACGTTCCTTTTTTAGATTCTCTAGACCTGGAGTAACTTCTTCTGAAGAATTGATGTCTGGTGTTGTAACCCAATCAAAATTGAAGGCTCCAGTACAACTTCCGGGATTTACAAAGAATTTTCCCTCTAGTGTATATGCTTCCACATTATGCGTACCTCCCCATACTAGTATATCGACATCTAACTGGCGTGCTAATGTTAATAGTGATAACGGATCATTCTTTGGAATTATACTGTAACCACTGCAACATCCAATCTTGAAGTCGCCAATTGTTATTACAGAGTTCATGGGTATTTCCTCTCTCTCTCTATTTACATTGGATTTTACTTTTTGGAAAGACTGCTTGGCCGTTGGCAAGTGGCCACTATCAAATTCGCCACGAACAATGGTAACATTGGGGGATATTTGATGAACAAACTTTAGTAATTCATATGATTTTGTGCAATTCCCTAACAATGCTACATGCGAAATTCTGTCTGGGACGTTGAGTAGTTTCTTGAATTTCAAGGGTAAATCAATAGCTCTATCCGGAATAAAAGCGTCGCTTAATAGCAGGAGAAGCATAATTGAACTTGTCTAACGGAATCTTGGAATAAACAGATAGAATAAACTATCAAAACTATGCAATAGCAGCTTTTTCAAGTTCCTTTTAATTTAGCCTTGGTGTTTTGATATATTTGTTTTGTAGGCTTTGAGATCCTTTTTTCTTTATTTTTATTCTAATATGTATGTATTCTTTTTGAAGGAATATTTTTTTTAGACCTCTGGTATTTTATTAGCTATGTCAGTAAATGGAAGCTAATTCAAGATGAAACATAGAATAGAAGACTATCGTTGGTGTGAAGCTTATGGCCAATCGCAAATGCAGATATTTATAGAATTTAAGTAGATTTTTATTTACAAGTTCGTCTGAGTAATAATTGGTATCATATATGATACCTATCAGTCTATATATATTCCTTTTTCAAATATGATTGTAATGGCACAGGAACCTTAATGAAGTTTGTGGCATGGTCATAGTTATTCTCTATTAATGCTATAATAACTCTTGGGACCGCCATTGCCGTACCATTTAGTGTGTGAACGTATTCTAACTTGTTGGTGGATTTATTTTCCCATTTTGTATGTAGCCTTCGACTTTGAAAATCGGTACAGTTTGAAGCACTACTAATTTCCCCAAAACTACCTCTACCAGGCATCCATGCTTCAATATCGTATTTTTTGTAAGCTGGGTTACCGAGATCATTTGCGGGCATATTCAAAACTTTAGCTGATATTCCTAGTGATTCTATTATTTCGATTTGCAAATTCTTGATCATTTCTAATTGTTCATCACTATGTTCAGGTTTGGTCCAACAAAACAATTCTACTTTAGAAAATTCATGTACTCTGTATAACCCCTTAGTGTCCCTGCCTCTAGCACCTGCTTCGGCTCTGAAGCAACGACTAACGCCGACTACTTTCTTTGCAATTTCAGAGGTGTTGCTAAAATCTAGTGCTTTGTTTGCTTCTAGACCTGCTAATGGTATTTCAGCTGTAGCAATTAATCCCAAATCTGTATCATTAATGCTATAGATTTGTCTTTCGTTATTCATATCCCTTGGTGAAAATCCGCATGCATTTATATATTCTAATCTTGTAATACTTGGAGGTATTACTAGTGAAAATCCATAACTTTTAGCCTTTTCAATTGTATATGCTATTAAGGCTTGTTCTAATTCGGCTCCTTCATTTTTCAAATAGTACCAAGATGTTCCAGTAACATTGGATGCCGTTACAATATCCAACATATCTTTCTGAGTCATTATTGTAACATGGTCTTGGGTTTTGGACGGGTTGAACTCATCTTTATAATTAATCCATTCAGAAATTGTTGGCTCTGTATCAGGGACATCAGGATGGATTAAATTAGGTAATGCTTGACAAATTTCATTGATTCCACTTTTTGATGACTGAAGTTCCTTACTTAAATTCTGAAACTGTGTCTTTAATTGTTGTAGCGTTTGGAATTCACTTGAGGAACGATCGATTTTTCTTGAATCTGGTAAGATCTTAAGGTTTTCCTCAATTTTTTTTCTCGAACGTTGAACAGTAGCTATTAGCTTATCCAAATGTTTGCATTTGTTATACTGTTCGGTTATTTGGTTTAATTGCTCTACTAATAACTCCTTGTTAACGAGATCTCTCTTTATTATAGAATTTGCGATTTTGGGAGCGTTTTCAATAATATGTGGAATGTTATATTGTGGAATTTTTAATGTCTTAAATGGGATATTGCTGCAAGAGAAGAACCTTCTACCTAGCATATTTACAGATGTTGGCGGATGTGTTTAGTTGTTTGGACTTGAAACCAGCTTGATTTTTGCATTTGCCCTTTATTCTGATGTTTTTTTCTGTGTTTTTTTGGAATGCCTAAAGGCTCCCGTGCCAACCAGATAAAAATGAACAGCTACTACGACTCTAAGAAAGGTTAAACACCAGCTAATGACGTCTTTGCACCTTTGAGTAGAGCATATATATATGTATGTATGCCGTTAAGAAAAAATATATATAATTTACTATTAAAAAATGATGATTATATGTTTATTTTTCAAATATACACTTTATTTGACTAATTTTAGTTATTTAAAATCTCAACTTAGAGAAAAACCATTGGTTCTTACCAGCTTGGTGTCTTTCTTCGAAAGCCTTCTTGATAACCTTCTTAGCTTCTTCACGTTGAGATGGCTCTTCAAAGGCTTCAGTAGAAACAACAGATTTGAAAGCTTCAACATCTAAAGTGTATCTAGTTGGGAGTAGATGGTTGTAGTTAATAGCTTTGATGAATGGCTTGATCTTAGTTCTCTTTGCAACCTTCTTGGCACCGTGCTTCTTGGTGATTTTCAATGGGTATCTTTCGACACCGGCAACTAAAGCATGACCGAATGGGTGAGCTTTAGAACCTTCATCATGAGGCTTGACAATTACAACCTTCTTACCAGCGTAACGACCACGGACAACAACGGCTGAAAAACAGTACTTATTTTGTCACAATTATTATTTAAAATAATAATAGTATCAAAAATGAAAAAAAATGTTAGTATAAAGATTCATCGGGATGGAAAGATTGTATGATGGGTACATTTTCGATGGAACTAATTTGCATACTCTAAGATGAAAAACTATTGCAAACAAGCTTTAGGATCTGTTCTCATTTTTTGTCCCTCGTCACATCGTAACTCCAGAGCATTCAACTTTGGCGTCTTCATGTTCCCTTAGGGCAAAATCAATTCTTTACAGTCATCTATTGGAGGAATCATATCTATATATCACATTACTCTGTTTTTGCTGAAACTTAAATCCCACTTAACAAAATGTATCAATTATCAATCTTAGAAACACTTATCCATTGGAAAATCATTATTTTAAACATACCAACTTTACCAGCTTTTAAGAACTTAGCCATCTTGTATATTCTATGATGTATCGGTGTATTTAACGTTTAAGAGAATATACTGTTAACTAACAAGACGAGAAGGTTAACGAAGATGATAAATAATTAAATAAAGGAATGAGTTATAAGAAGAACTGTAACTTTTCAATTTTAACAAGAAGAAATTTTACTAACTTTACACCAATACAAAACTTTAACATTAGACATAAAATTTCATGAATTATTCACTTACGCGGGTAAGATTTTTGTCAACTGCGAAATGGCTCTGAAGGGATGAAAAAAAATTTCAGACTGACGAATTCGAACTGGGAGGGGGAAATGAAGCCAGACTCGAAATGGGGAGGGAGGGGGCGGAGGGCAGGCAATGGTAGAAAGAGAGACTGGGCAGGTAGGGGGAACGAGGCCCCAGTCTAGAGGGAGGACAGTCCTCTCTGCCTGGGTGTATCTTTGCCTCTAGAGACAATTGCGGAGGCGACCAAGAGTGCTGTTGTTGCTCAAACAGTATTTTGGAGCTGTCCCCTGCCCACGCGCTCTGACTCTGAGAGCAGTCGTGTGCGTCTGGTTTCGCCCTTGGAAGGGGAAATGTGGTCATTTGTGTTACGAACCAAACGAAAATTTCCTAACGCAAAAAGAAAACAAAAAAATAGAGATACCGACAGCTATTCGTATGAAGTTATATGCTGGAACAAATAATATGTCTGGGTGTAACTTTCAGCAGTCACAAACAAATGCGTGTGCATATGACTGGCTACTGGCCTTCCCGGGACCAAATAGCTATAGCCAACTACTCCACACAAACTTATGAATATGTATGTATACATCAAACGGACTGGGGAGCCTCCTGGAAGAGGCTAGTCCAGAGACAGAGACTGCAGTGCCAGATCACAGATCGACAGATGGTGTTCGCCCACGTACCCAGCATGTGTGATTGCTTGACCAGACACTCCACGACCACTACGGATCTCGAGAGTCCACGCCATGCTAGCGCCGCTCTGTCCGAATCATTCATGCATGTTCCAGTATATGGCTCGGAAGTAAGAATCCACACGGGTATGGATGGATGCAAGAAAGGAAGAAGAAGAAGAGGAAGAAGGAAAAAAGTGAAGTCCAAAAACAGTAAAAATCCACATAACAAACAGACCTAAGAAAATGCATCCATATTTTATCCCCTGCCTCGAGTGAAAGAAAAACATATCGAATAAAAAAGGGAAGATAAAAAAACTAAAGAAACGGTGAATTCGACTGCTTTCTTTAGGCTGTATTTTACGTAAGAAGTCCAGTCTGGTTAGATTTATTAGGCGAAAATTAAATTAAAAACCCCTCCACTGCAAGAAAAACTGTGTCCTTTATAGTGCCACATCGTAAATTACTTCCTAACCAGTAGCTCGGTATCCTAGAAAGGTTTATTTATTCTCACATCAACTTCAAAAAAAAGCATACCTACGGGACGAGTTAATAAGCACAGTACGACAATGAATTCAGATTCTGTGAACATACCAACGTATTTGGATAGCCCTACGGATAAAAGCAATGGCAAGAAGCATATTGTTATTGTAGGGGCAGGTATAATTGGGAGCTGCACAGCGTATTATTTGACCAGACATCCTGAGTTCAGTGCTAAGAAGCACCATATTACCGTGTTAGAGGCCACGGAAGTGGCAGGCAGTGCGTCTGGTAAGGCAGGCGGTTTATTGGCATCCTGGGCTTTCCCTCACCAAATCGTTCCATTGAGTTTTAGGTTACATCAAGAATTAAGTGATAAATACAACGGATCCAATAATTGGGATTACAGACGACTAACCACCGTATCTTTGGAGGCTGACTTAAGGGATTCTGAGATTGTGGATATAGCCAATAAAAAACGAGATGCTCAAGATGATGAGCCAGAAGAAAGAAACTTCAGTTTAAAGAACAATTTTGATCTGGGCGGCGATTCCTCTTCTTCTGAAGAAGAGGAGGACGAGGATGAGTTTCAAACGAATTCTGAATTTAGCAGCTCACAGAATCTGAACGAATCCAAGGGTAAATTCAAATATCCAAAGAAAAATAAAGATTTCAATACTTGTAATGAAATGGACGACAGGGGCAGGAGATTAAGAACTCCTATGCCAAGAGATCTTAACTGGATTAAGCCACAGATCATTGAAGACTGGTCCTCTTTAGGGGGTGTAGAAACTACTGCTCAGGTGCACCCCTACAAATTTACTCATTATATCCTAAACAAGGCCATAGAGACAGGTACAGTGGATTTAGTTCGTGGTAAAGTAGAGAAACTTCATTACGATGAAAAGAATAAATCGATCACTGCGTTGACTTATGAAAGTATCAAAGACAAGAAGTCCACTTTGATGTCGAATATCGATCAAGTGGTAATATGCGTGGGACCGTGGACCTCAAAACTTTTGGTTGATTGTCCGATATCAGGGTTGAGAGCCCATTCTATTACAGTCAAAATTGATAAGAAAAACAATGTGTCGCCATATGCAATTTTCACGGAGTTAAAAGTAGCTGATACCGAGTATTTCTCCCCGGAATTGTATGCAAGAAAGGATGAAGTTTATGTTTGTGGTGAAGGTGATACTTTAACAGAATTGCCAGAAACATCAGATCTGGTAGAAGTGATCAAAGAGAGATGTGACAAACTATATAACTATGCGTCCCATTTGTCACCCACACTATTAAATGGCAGGGTGTCCAAAAGACAAGCATGCTACCTACCTGTGTTGAATGTCCCAACAAGCTCCGGACCTTTAATCGGTGAGACCAACGTCAACGGGTTATTTGTCGCCAGTGGCCATTCGTGTTGGGGTATTAACAATGCACCAGCAACAGGGAGATTGATGTCAGAAATTCTACTAGAAGGTGAAGCCAAATCCGCAGACATATCAAGTTTGGATCCTAAACTATACTTCGATGCAGTACAGCACAAATAGGTAGGTTTTCTATGAACTCTCTTTTTTTCTTGCCAGTTAGTTAACCTTTTGAACCCTTGTGTATATATTTTATTATATAATACCTATGTCTCATTAATATTTATTCATTTCAAATATCATTTTTCACGCTTCCGTTAAACAAAATTCTGATTGGTAGAAAACTACACTGAGGAAGACATCGATATAAAAAGGCCGGAAAAAAATAAATCCTTATTAAGGGGATAGGAAACCGTGAGCTATATTCAGTTACAGGATGACAAATGTCTGTGTATATATATAGGGAGGGAAAATCAAATAACTTGGAGGGTACATAATTTTCTTATCAATTACCTAACGTACACAGAGTAAACTCTAAAAAATTCCCATATATATAGCAGGGAGAAAGAGTAAAAATCAATCAAGAACCACATAGTGAACAGCAAATATTCAATAATGTTTTCCAGAACTTTGAAAAACTCTGCATTTGCAAGTGGCAGGAGTCTATCAATTCTAATGTCTAAAAGAACTAAAGTTAGTTTGCCTAAATTGGATTATGGTTTCGATGCCTTAGAACCATATATCTCGGGCCAAATTAATGAAATCCATTATACCAAGCATCACCAAGTCTACGTCGATGGTTTGAACACTGCGGTTGATCAATTCCATGAAATCACCCAATTGATGGAGAAGGAGCCAACGCCTGATAATGCTAAGAAGTTGATCGGCATCCAACAAAATATTAAGTTCCATGGTGGTGGATACACCAACCATTGCTTGTTCTGGAAGAACTTGGCTCCTGTGTCGCAAGGTGGTGGTGAGGCACCTGACCCATCGAGCA
Organism: Cylindricascospora bacillispora; assembly: GCA_030573655.1. Classification (NCBI taxonomy): domain Eukaryota; kingdom Fungi; phylum Ascomycota; class Saccharomycetes; order Saccharomycetales; family Saccharomycetaceae; genus Cylindricascospora; species Cylindricascospora bacillispora. The sequence continues at coordinate 62,794 of JAJMDR010000052.1, read as the reverse complement.
ATTTGGCTAAGCAAATCAACGAGCAATACGGCTCATTGGAAAACTTGAAGAAGATAACCAATGCCAAGTTGGCTGGTATCCAGGGGTCTGGATGGGCATTTATCGTCAAGAATTTGGAGAACAATGGCAAATTGGATGTCGTCCAAACCTACAACCAAGACACGGTCACGGGTTCTTTGGTTCCATTGGTAGCAATTGATGCATGGGAGCATGCATACTACCTGCAATACCAGAACAAAAAGCTCGACTACTTCCAAGCCATCTGGCACGTTATCAACTGGAAGGAGGCTGCCAGAAGATTTGACGCATAGATCTCCTCGTATGTCCACATATTTCTTGCGCGTTACTTACATAGTCACACCTAAATAGTATGTCTTACCTATTCTATTCAATTTTTTTTTACACATCCGATATCATTGTCTATTTTTCTAATAAGACATCCCTCCGAAGTAATAAAGAAAGATACGCATTTGAATGGTTGGTCAGCTTGGTTGGATCCTGGGGCCTGCTTTTTTGTCCCTTGCCCACTCGCCATTCGCCGAGTGCTCCAGCATTCCCTGCTCCTCTGCCCGTTAAAATTCAAACCCAATCGCTGAAAATAAACTGCTTACTAAGCTCCATCTATGCCCGTAAAACGCTAAAATACCCTCTTGTACGAAGTATATAAAACAAGCAAGACTTAATGGCATTAAGCCATCTGATGGTTACCTACACCAAGACCTTCTCGTCTCCTCTCCTCTCGCTTGTCCACCAAGGTGATATCGGGTGGGTCCCGACGGTTTCGTTTATCGCATTGGCCTCGGATCATTCTCTTCTCCTTCGCTTGTCCACAAAAACTCGTTAAATGCGAAAAAAATTTCGAGCCTCTTAAACGAGTAAAAAAAAGCAGAAAAATTTGAAAAATTTCTCGAGATGAGCTGGAAAAAGAAACACAGCCAGATTTCATTGTATTTTTTAGCAGGGCGCGATGAAAATTTCGAGACTCGTGGTGGGTTTGCTCTCATAAGCCGAAAAAAGTCTTCTTATCTTGTTCGGGTGATTCAGTTGTAGCAGGAAGTGCCTCTGCCTCGTCTGGAAACGAGGTTCGTCGTTCAAGCACTGGTGCTATATGATTACTGACAGGCGTCGTCGTTCCCCAGAAGGATTGCTCAGGTGAAAAATTCAGTTTCTTTTTAAGTATATTCTCGTATCGCTAGAAAGTGTGTTCGCATCGAAGGGGACAAAAATTTTATATATATATACGTGAGTTTGTTTCTTCAGCTGGAGAGATTGGCCAGGTTCGTGTTTTCGCTTTCTCTGTCAATTGGATTCTGTTTGGTACTTGGGAAGCAATTGTAAAACAAGTCGTCAAGAACTCCATAGCTAACACAGTGTTGTATATCCCATATATATATACTCAATCATGGCCGGTTCTAACTCTATTGTCGGTGAAATCATCGGTTATGTCCACTTGGTTTTAGCTTACTTTTGGGCTTTGCCTTTGCTCCAAAGAGTCTCTATTGTCATATTAGCTCCTTTTATCTACAACATCGCATGGCAATTATTATACTCCATGAGAAAGGATCGTCCTCCAATGGTCTTCTACTGGATCCCATGGGTCGGTAGTGCCATCCCATACGGTACCAAGCCTTACGAATTCTTTGGTGAATGCCAAAAGAAGTACGGTGACATTTTTTCCTTCGTCTTATTGGGTAGGGTTATGACTGTTTACTTAGGTCCAAAGGGTCATGAATTCATTTTCAACGCTAAATTGGCTGATGTGTCCGCTGAGGCTGCTTACTCCCATTTAACCACCCCAGTCTTCGGTAAGGGTGTCATCTATGACTGTCCAAACCACAGATTAATGGACCAAAAGAAATTCGTCAAAGGTGCCTTGAGTAAGGAAGCTTTCCAAACTTATGTTCCATTATTTGTCGAAGAAATGATCAAGTACTTCAAGAACTCCCAAAACTTCAAGATTAACGAACACAACTCCGGTGAAATCGATGTCATGGTTACTCAACCAGAAATGACTATCTTCACTGCTTCCAGATCTTTGTTGGGTAAGGAAATGAGAGACAAGTTGGACACTGACTTTGCCTACTTATACAGTGATTTAGACAAGGGTTTCACTCCAATCAACTTCGTCTTCCCAAACTTACCATTAGAACACTACAGAAAGAGAGATCATGCTCAACAAACCATTGCCGCAACTTATTTGTCCTTAATTAAAAAGAGACGTGCTAACAACGATATCCAAGACAGAGATTTAATCGATGCTTTGATGAAGAACTCTACTTACAAGGATGGTGTTAAGATGACCGACGAAGAAATTGCTAACTTGTTAATCGGTGTCTTAATGGGTGGTCAACATACTTCTGCAGCTACTTCTGCTTGGGCTTTGTTACATTTGGCTGAAAGACCAGATGTTCAAGAAGAATTATACGAAGAACAAATGCGTGTCTTAGACGGTGGTAAGAAGGAATTAACTTACGATTTACTACAAGAAATGCCTCTATTGAACCAAATGTTAAAGGAAACTTTAAGATTACACCATCCATTGCATTCCTTATTCCGTAAAGTCATGAGAGATATCAGAGTTCCAAACACCTCTTATATCGTTCCAAAAGGTTACCATGTTTTAGTTTCTCCAGGTTTCACACATTTACAAGACGAATTCTTCCCAGAAGCCCACACTTTCAACATTCACCGTTGGGATAACGATGCTGCTTCTTCTAGCAAGGAAGGTGATGAAATTGATTACGGTTTCGGTGCTATCTCTAAGGGTGTTTCTTCTCCATACTTGCCATTCGGTGGTGGTAGACACAGATGTATCGGTGAATTGTTCGCTTTTGCTCAATTAGGCGCTTTGATGTCTGTTTTCATTAGAACGATGAAATGGCATTATCCAAAGAAGACCGATACTGTTCCAATCTCCGATTTCACCAGTATGGTTACTTTACCAACCGGTCCAGCTAAGATTGTTTGGGAAAAGAGAGATCCTTCTTTGAAACTTTGATCGATTGTAATTTAAAAGGTTGAAAAAAGAAAAATGGCTATTCATACACTTATAGAGTTGGCTATTTAACTTATTTATTTATTTATTTTTTTTTGTTCCAATTACTTTATTTGTTTGAAAAGAAACTATTGGATATTTAATAACGGAATTGCAAATATTTAAAACGTATATAATTGTTTTTATTTGTATACATTAAAAGAATCAAATCATTTAACTTATATTTTAATATTTGTTTGATTAGGCAATAATATTTTTGTTTTTATTTTTTTGGCAAAACCTTTAGTAGCCCGTAAAATGCATACATTAATCCGAAAGTCTCATAAATACATAAAATAAATATTCATTAATATTGCAATATTATAAAAGAGTGTATTATTCCCTACAATCATGACGGATACTGCATACGAAGAAAGGAATAGATAAATAAATACATACATACATACATACATACATACATACATACATACATACACAAAGATAAAGTCTCAATGGTAGACATTTTGAGCTTGTTGATTTTCCTTTAATTGAAAATCATTGAGGAACCCGTTATCAAGTTGTGTTTGTAACAGCTGATTTACTAATTCATAATCTGGAAGGCCTTGAGCAGGATTAGATGTTTGTTCATTCTTGATATTGTTAATTTTGTTGTCATTAAATAGCTGAAATTCGTCGAATGATTCCGTATCAAAAGTTTGTGTAATTTCATTAGAATGGACATGAGCTGTATCATTATGTGTTGAGATAGTTGCTAGATGATCCATGTCCCCGTTAGTGTTGAGATTATTTAAAAAATCATGAGGATCCAAAGAAAATGAAGTATTGGTATTAATTTGAGATGAATTGGATGCTGGATTGGCTGTGAATTCATCAAAAGAGGAATAGTCTAATGGGACAGTAGAACTTAGTAGTTTGGTTAAACTGACATTACTCATTGTCTTGTTATTTAAGAAACAATCGTAGGCATCTGGTGCTGCTGCAGTCTGGTTGATTTTATTATTTGATGAATAATCACCAGATGAAGAAACAGGTGAAATTGATGCTGCAGATTCAGTGAAGTAATTTTCGACTGGAGATGTATAAGAAGAATTTAGAGCAGAATTATTTGGTGAAACTTGTTGATTTTGTGGAGTAAGTGTTGTCAACTGATAAGCGCTGTGGGAAGTTAGAAGTCTATCATCCGTTCTTTCTCTTTTAGTATGTTGTTCTTTTCTTGGTTGCCTTAGACTCTTTTGTTGCATTCGTCTGTTTCTTCTTTTCAATTCCGTTTGTTGCAATTTGAACAGTCTATCTAATTCAGGCTCTTGATATTCATAGTTTTCTGTATTGATCAAAATTTTATCATTTTGCAATTGGGAAATAACAAAATTATCAGAACCAACATTTGATGCAACTATAGCCATTGCTTCAAGAGCCTCTTTGTTCTGTAAAACCTTTGAGTCCATCACAGAACTTTCTGAGGATACAAATCTAAGCGTACCATTTGATGTCTTAATCTTCTTCATTCTACCCAATTTTTTGTTGGACTTCACATCTCTTAATAATTTGTAATCGGCTGGTAAACCTTTACAATTACCCGATTCTATATGTTCTTCGACCCATTTTTCTACACGAGGGAAGTACTCACCACACTGTGCACAATGGCCATCAGATTTCATTCTGTCCTGTAGTTTAACGCCTTTTGGATAAATAAAATGTCTTGCCCTTAAATGGGTCTTGTAGGTATCTCTTCTACTAAACCCACCAGAGTTATGGCAACGCAATTCAGGAGCTAGAGATTCATCATAAAAGGGACAATGGTAAGCTTTTTCAATAGCATGTTTTTTAATATGACGGGTCAAATATCCTCTAATTCTGAATTTTGCATCACAATAATGACAGACGTATAAATCCTCGCTGTTCTTGGAAGGATCAACCGACTGAGAAGAACAAGCGGCATTTGGAGAAGCATGCGTGTTATCATTATTCTTTGGAGAATGAGGTAGGATTAGATCGTTAGGCATTGAATATATAAAATCTGTGGAGGCATCTGATTGTTTGTTTTGGAAATTAAATATTGAGTCATTATTATTAGAATAATGAGTAACGTCATCAATATTAATGTTCGATAAATCCATGGAACATGGAGTTACCGAGTTGTTTTTGTTTTTAGTTAGATCATCATCTATATTCTTAATCTTGGGGAATAACGAGATGTTGTGCTCATCCCCCTTCTTGATAGGAGTGGGGATGGACGAACGGAAGACGATACTATTGACCAAGTTCCTAAAGCCTCCAAAAATATTGAAAATAATAGATATCGGTTTACGTAAAACAGGCGAAATAATATTATCGAATAATATTGAAAAAATCGACATGGTTAAGGTGTATAAAATCAGCTTGACACAACGGAGTTCATTTAATAAGCAGCTTTCTATACGTTTGTATATTTATATATACGCTACTTCTGTCTGCAATCTGGTGGAAGAAACTTGCGGAACCAAAAAAAAATTTTCTTCCTTATTGATGTCGGTATATATAAAGATTTGAGATAGTGTATATTAAATATATCTGTACCTGATGAACTTAGGAGTCAAAAGAGATTTAGCTGTTGCATGAAATAAGAAGGAGAGGAGAGGGGGAAGGTGGAGAAGAAGTATTAGATAAGACAAAATAAGAACGAACCGTCCATTCACGGAGAACCCGGTGAGATAACTAAAACGTTCATTCATATATATAATAATAAAATAAAATAAATAGTTAAAATATACTTAATATACTAATAAATCTTACAATAAATTATCCCAGAGAAACATAGTATCGAAAAAAAAGGATCTTTAAATGAATATGAGCATCATTCCTCCCGACAGGCCATAGTCGTAAAATACGATTCGATTGAGAGTTCTCGTAGAATAACAATTGGATTCTTGCAACAGCTCCAAGAAAATACAAGAAACAAATTTGAAGATGGAAGATTTAGTATTAAGTTCAATGGAGGAGGGTGTAAATAGAAAGACCAAGCAGCGGATGACTGTCCAGATTAGGAAAAAAGAATAGTATTAATTGTCATTTTACATAATACAAAAAAGAAAGCCTGAAAAAAGAAAGATGTTGCAGAGGGCAGTGTGCAGAGAAACACCGGAGGACATTCCGAAATGTAAAACAGAGAGAAAAAACTCCTCGGCGGTGGTTTTAGTGCGTGCCAGAATGGGGTGGTATGAAAAGTTCTCGGTGAGAGAACTGACCGCATCAACCACCACCGAATGTTATTGCGCAGAAAGCCGAGAAAAGTCATGAGTTCCACAGAAGTGTGTTTCATTTATGGACTCTTGCGATACGGTCCTGGTGGTTTTGCTGCGGAATTATCCTAGAAAGTGATATGTCACTACAGAGAGCACATGCATTGCTTTCACTGTGTGCCATCACGTGGTGGCGGAGGTTTTGACAGGAGGTCTCAGATAACTTCATACTACGGTATTTGCTGGGCAGATTTTTCTTCGAACCCAGGCAGGCAGGCAGGCAGGCTTGGTTGTCGGTCACTGGGTGGTGGGGCGGGGTGAGGGGAAGGGAGGGGTGGAGCACGCGCTTGATCCAGAGGGGGACGGACGGGAAAGAACAGGGGCGGGACGAAGAATGACGGAGCCTGCGTTCCGGCTCTAATCGGATATAACTCTAACAGACCAGGTGTCATTCTGGAGTGTTTAGAGTTTCACATGTACGCACGTGCCTATATTGTGTCGCTTCCCTGTCGCTCTTATTTTGGAAGGAAGATTCGGAAGGGAAGTAAAAGCCGCTCCTGCTCTGTTCCTATTTGGTCACACAATGCTGTTTTAAGGTTTATGGCAATCATAATAATGAAGATAAGATAATAATAATATACATAATACTGAAATAGAGAATAAATAAGCTTTTACTCATCCAGAGTACAAAATTACAATAAAATAGTAATATCTTGGCGATAGCAGCAGCAAATGATGAGGTGATAGTGCAACAGAAGAAGAGGAAGGAAAAAATCAGCCCAAAGGGAAACATTTGCTTAAGATAACATGAAATTGTCCACCCCTTTAATTTGGTTACACAAGAGGCTGCTCGTTTTCGCTTCTTCTCTCTGTGGTGCAGATGGCGATGTTGTTCTCTTCGTCATCGTTGAAATGGTTAGTGCGATTAACGTATTCAGCAGCATCTAATTCTTGCAGTTCTCGTTCCTCTTCTACTTTCTCTTGTTGGTTCTTGGTGTAGCGGAAGTAATTGTAATACACCACATCAAGCAGTGTGAGTCCAATACCCAACCAATTCAGAGTTCCATGAACTCTTTCGTTCAAGACTAGCATGCCAAAGAAAATTTGGGAGATCTCTTTGACTATTCCCGATACTGAGAGTGTTAACACGTGTGTCCTTTCTAGTATACTGAATTCACACAAAGTCAACATGAACACGCCGAAACCTGGAATCAGTAATAGTACCAGTCCTCTGCATAATGACCATAATGTGAAGATAGTGGTCTCGTCACCAGAATTTATGGTAGAGGAGGGCATTTTGAACAGCGGAGAGTGGAACACCCCCATGAAGGGAGACTCGATAATTATGGATGTGAAAAATAACAGCGAGGCCATTATGGGAGTTAGTTCATGAATGGTGTAAATAGGATGTGATGACTCTGTAACAAAATCCTGTCTCTTGTTATGCATATGGGTAGTATCATTTGATAGAATAACATCATCATCATCGTCGTCACTGTCTTGCGATGATATATTCTCTACATATGGTGTTATAGCCTCCTTGTCGCTGTTGGAATCTTTGTTGTTACTGATGTTGGTATTACTGTTGCTTTGCTTATTGTGCAGTGCAAATGTAACATGTGACTGTGGTATCGTTGTATGATTGGCATTAATATCGGTCTCGCTATTCGGATTATCCATATTTTGAGCAACCGTATTCGCACCATTTCTGCCGTTACCTTGTCTAGTTGTGGACATCTTGGTTAGATTCGATGAGGAATCGTTAGTATTTAACTTCTCATAACCATTTTTCTTTATTAGATTAAAATTGCTTGATATTTTCTTGAATGCAACAGGCAAATCTTCCTTCACTAAGTGTGATCTTAAAGTTAATTGGGTAAAAACCCATCTCAATCCTGATAAACAACTACTAATCAACACCAGAATACTTCCAAATAATAGTCTAATTGAGTCTATGTTATCTGTTCCTTCAGGTATGGGAGAATAAACCATCATCATTACACCAATCATCATTACACCGGCAATAACAACTAGTCGCCAGTTAAATTTCTCTAATTTGAAGATCACTCCGAATAAAAGCACAAAAGCAATACTTGACGATTTAATAACTGTATAAACTATTAGTGGTATGAATTTTAACGAGACATTGCTAAATCCAATATCACCAGCTGATATTACAGCTGTTGGAACAATACTGGTGAAATAAAATCTCCAATAGTTGGAATGTTTCCGGTAAGAATTTGTTCCGAATGTACCAGCAGCATTATTATTGCTGTCGTTATTATGAAAGCAGTCAATACTATCTTCAGAGTTTTCTTGTAACAATTCTTGGAATTGTAACTGCCTCTGTTTTATTTTCTTATTTCTATATCTGATATAAATTGTCGATAATAAATACAATGTTGCCTGATGCAAAGATGTAACAAATATAGGATAGTTAATCTTCAGTCCCTTGTTTGGATCAAACATCCATTTATTATATACAGAGATGGAAATTGAGAAAAAGTACCATCCCAGTATAAGTAAGAGCAGTGTCTTCGTTTTATTTGATGTCATTTTTTAGATTTTTGTTGTGTTGACTTATATTTTGTTATGTTGCGAAGGTATGAAAGACTGGGATCAGAAAATACAACGACTCCACCTCCTATCTATTTTACTGAACAATCGGTTCGTGTTGGTTTCTGTAGTTCGTTTATCTTCCTGGTTGTGAAACCTTTTAATAATACCAATTAGCAACTTAGTATAAAGAGGATGGGCTTCCTAACGATACATGAGATGTTCTCTAGCCCGGATAAAACAGATGAATAAAAGGGTCGTAAAAGTGCAAAATCTGTATATCACAATTTTTCCTCTGGGATTTATATGTTTTTCTGTTTCTCTCCTCTTCTTTTCTCAAAACATCCTCTTCGTTTTCTCTTCTTTAGTTTGTCGGCTTTATTTTTTCTAAACGGAAAAGAAAAACTGATACAGCCTGTAATTAATCCAGGGTGAGTGATGATCTAGAAGTAAAATAAAATGGAACGGCTGCTGCTGCATTTACATAGGTAAACGCAGATCAGATGGAACGGTCGTGAATATCAATTCATAAAAACAAAAGCTTACACGTTGTGTTAATAAAGGTTACTGATGCTAGCTTTACCTTTGCTCTACAACTACCAAGAGTCGCTTTGTCATTTCTTTACATTCTGGCCTACCTCTTCTTCGGTTGCAAGGGTACAAAGGTGTCTGCAGTAATGTTAAAAGCTGTGGAAGTCTTTATTTCACTTGTGTAGGTTGCTAAGTCTAGTATCCCCCCGTTGCTTTGAGATATTGGAGGGTTAGATACAGCTGCTGGAGGAGGGTTAGATAGTACTGGCATAGTTGGTTGGCTATTCATTCCTGAACTCTCAAAATCCCCAAAATCATCATCATCATCATCATCATCCTCGTCTTCTATTTCTTCTGATATATCACCATTTAACTTTGCATTTCCATCGATTGTTATACTCTTGGTTTCTCTAAAGGATGAAACATCAAGCTCGTCTTGTCCCAAGTTAAACAATATATCATCCTGGCAACCATTATAAATTTTCTTTTGTTTTATGCGCTCATCCATAGGTCTTTCTTCATTGGTCTCATCCGTGTAATTTTTATGGTTGTCGATATCAAATACATCATCCATCGAGTATCCTTTTTTCGTTTTGGTATCATTAGCTTTCTTAGACTTACTTTTTCCATTCTTGTTACTACTTCCAAAAAACCATAGTAATCCCTTCTTCCTTCCTTTGTTCTTGTTAGCCTTAGAGTCAATGGATTTATCTTTCTTCTGTTTAGGTAATTCTCTTGCGACAAATGTCGCTAGGGGGTTTACTTTAAAAGTAGATACATTCTTTTGAGGTGAACTTTTGTCATCCACAACAAGGGTCGAATAACTATCACCAGTATCCTGCATAATGGTAGTTCTATATGTTGATGACATTTTGTTCTCTATATCCTGTATGTCAGCACAGGCGATCTTGAATAGTTTCTGATTGGTCGATAATTTCGATGATGTTGTGTCCTTTAGAGCACTGTCAGTTTCAACATTTCCATCTTTGGCTATAGCTTTATCATTGAAAGACGATGCTAATATTGCGGGGGCGGTATCGTTATTATTTCTAGAAGATCCTCTGCTCCATGAAAATGTTACAGGTGCATCCAATTGCAAAGATGTCGCACTTGTTAATTGGGAACTGGTTTCCCTTTCCTCAGAAAACCAACTTTCTGCTATCTTTGCTTCTTCAGCCCGGCTGGCATTCTGTGTATTTGTTATTATATCATTATAATCATCATTGGATATTGCTAACCTAAATAAATTATTCATTAATTTTCTGGTGGTTGGTACAGTATCAAGTAATTGAAACAAGTTAAAATCATTTTCCAAGGTTTCTTGTGGATCCTTAAGTGGATCAACTATTTCGAAAATATTGTTAATGTAATCATCCACTTTTTCATCATTCATTATGTTCTATTCTGAGTTATGGTATCTATAATCGTGCTACTCTGAACATATCAGATAAATATATTCTAAAGTAATCCCAATATAATAAATCAAAAAATTATTCTTCAGGTCAACTACTTTTATATACTGTCTTTAATATTTCCTATTTTCTATAATTAAAGGCTCGATCCTAGTAACGGAACGGTCTTATTGTTTTTTTGAAATGTTATTTTATTTTTCAATAGAACTGAACATAGAAAAAAAATATCATTGAATTCCATCATAGAATAAGAACAAAAGAAGTTAATTGAACTCATACTCTGTTGTGATTCCAACTACGTATACACATTACTATATTCATAATGTTGACATCCCAACTGCCCCAATTTCCAAACAGCAAAATCTCAATCACACTGTTCGATGACATCGCAAATGCAGAATCACTAAAATCTGAGGTTGCTAACTTACCATTTGCTGTAATTGACACACGGACGATCTGTTCTCTGGAACAATTATATTCAGCTATATATAGAGTCTTTGTGGAGAAAAATTATCAAAGGCTTAGGACAAAATCGCTACATTCAGAGTTGCTATTATGTCTATCACCTACTTCTAATATTGGTGACGCATTCAAGAAGTTTGGTATTAAACATGACAGTAATAGTGTGATATGTGTTCATTTAAGTGATTCGAGTGAGAGTTGTGATAATTCATTGGCTGCAGATAAAGATATCTTGAAGCTCTTTTTGGAGAAAGTTATAGGTACCGAAGTTGACCTTACAGATGAGGTGCTAGAGAAGAACTATGACATGGAACAAATTAGACAGTTATATAAATTAGATAAGACATTCCAACCTGCGTCTGTTAGTGATCTATCTAGAGTATTGGTAAATTCCATACAGTTAAGAGGTCTATAGAGGAAATAAAGGGTGTGCTTCATATTATTATTAGAACTTATTCAACCTGAGAAAATCGCATCTAACTACATACTTTGTATACAAAAGGAAAAAGATATAGGGTACCATATATAGTTTTATATATATATATATGAAAAGAATAAATTTATAAAAACTACGAAAATTCAACCAAAGTAAAAGGGAGATAAAAATAATAAAAACTCAAATTACTTAGTTTGAGGTGTTATTGAATTTAATAAAATGGTTCATTAATTCACGTTCAGTTGATAAGGTATCCCATCTGTAATTGACTCTAATATCAGGAACATTGGTCTTACCAACATCGTTTCCTTCAATACCTTCCTTATCAAAATTACCACCTAGCCAATGCTTCTTGATGCTAGCTTCCCAGCCACTTTGTAAAACAGAGTTTCTGGCAAGCTCACACATATCCACATTAGATAATTTGTAAATTTGTGCAGCCACAGAATACTCTTCGATCAATGGTTCCCTAGTATATGAAAATTGTAATGGATCATCAGTAGATAAGGAAACATTCAATCCTCTCTTGAAATAATGTGGGAATGGGTTCTTGTCATAAGTTAAGAACAAGGCATTGTTTGATAGCGGAGACATTGCAACACCAATTTGATCCAAATAATACAAATATTGAATGAATGGAACTTTTCTTAATAAAATACCGTGAGATATTCCTTGAGCCAATAAATAAGCAGAAACCAAGTGCTCAGGGTCACCAGCTTCACCGCAATGAGGTCTCAAAACGATTGTATTGAATCCTCTCTTAGCTCTCCATTGATTCAAATAAGCCATGGAAGAGTACAAATAATACAAGTAATAAGAGTAAGGTGGATTTTGAGTGGCGTCCCACAAAGAAGGTTTAGGATACTTTCTATGGAAACGACGGTCTACCTTTGACTCATCGTCAACAGAATCAAAACCAATAACTCTTTGTAAGAACACATGTAATTTTGGATGAGATTGAGGGTTTTTAGTAACTTCAAACAATGGTTGGAATAGGTTTTGACAAACTGATTGGAAATTTTCCAAAGTTCCTGATTTTTTGTAGATATCATATAAACGAGGGATTTGAATTAACCAACGAACATTGTGTGAAATGACTTTATTGTCAATAACCCAGTTTGCCAATTTATCCCATTCATCCAAAGATCTACCATAAACAGAAATTCTATATTCACAGTTTTGGTATTTGGAGTTTTCTAAATCATATAGAACTTGCTTGGTAATATCGGCCAAATATGAACCCTTGATATAGTTATCAGTTTTTAGGAAGATTTCTCTTAAACGAGATTCTCCTATTGGGTTATATTTCAAGTTGAATTTATCAAATCTATGAAAAGTATCCTTATGTGCATGCATATCCAATGTATCAATTGATAAATCATAACCCGTTAAATTCAACGATTGGAATACTTGATCCAAGGTTAAAACTTGGCCATCTCTGAATATAACTTTTTCACTCCCGTTATGTCTTAATTTATATTTAATGAACCTCAATAAATGCTTTTGGTTCATGCAAGCAGAATGGTGAACGTGAGTATCAACTTTTCTTACATTGTAAAAATCTCTATGAGGATTCCTCTTCGATACGCTAGTTTCCTGGTATTCATTTAATAATGAATATAAATTCCAACGAGCTTCCAAGTATTGCAATCTTCTGAAAGCAAACGATTTAGAAGGACCATCGGAAGAAACTGACACAATTCTTTCTAAGTCCAAATAGTAATCACGCAATTTAGGTATATTCGCAATTAAAGCATCTGGAGTACCGTGTTTGTGAACAATAAAAGTATCGTCATCATTGGTGGTGAAATCCCAATCATTGTCTTCCCCAGGAATTTCACATTTCTCAAAATCAAAAACTTCAGAATCAGGTTTATTAACCACAGGAATAACTGTTTTAGTTTCTGCATGGTAAGAAGGCTTTGGTGGAGAAGGATAGATTTTCCAATCAGGGAAATTCTTAGGGTTTTGGTTGTCATTTTGGAGAGATAATAGTTGATATTTTTCTCTTAGAGCTCTACATTCAGCAACCTTAGTGTAAAGATCCACCAATTCAGGGGAAGGATCCTCTAAAAATTGCAAAGTCTCATCGTCAGCCAGCATCCCCATTTTGTAAGCAGCACCAATCTTTGATCCAATCGCATCGTCAGAAGCATTTTTGTTATCATCTTTTTGAAGTGAAGAAGAAAAACTACGCAGCTTGGTGCCCGTATTAGGCGTAGTTGCAGGGGCATCTAAATTTGGAGCATGTTCACGAACAGCTAATTTCTTGGAACCGTCTTCCATCATTTCTCTGTTTTCTCTGTAAGTGAAACTGGCCGAAGTACCTGGTTCAGGTGTAAATTCCGAATCATTAGAGTGAGTAGGTTCTAATGGAACTTCAGTGAATTGACTCATTTATCTTTTTTTTATTCTATTATTTTTCGATTTGGCCTTCTTTTGTTCTCGTAGTGTATCTTATTTAATCCTGTTCCCCTTGTATGATTTTTTCTGCGGAGGTGGAGGGAGCGGATGGATTGATTGGAGTCGGACGATTACGAAGTAAGTGAACAGTTTAAATATGCTGTTCTATTTGCCACTGTCAATATATATGTGTGAGTGGATAGAGAGAGATATGGATGGATATCCTTTTTTAATGAAAATCACCCCTCCTTGCTACAATCCTGCCCACAAATTTTCAAGAGAGAAAAAAAATTTATACTGTAACTACAGCACTAAGACTTTCTCTCGCGCACTATAAAACTTCAAATTTCAGCAGTTTTCTTGTTCTCATATTTTTGGTTCCTTTGGTTCAAATTTTCTTTCAATAAAAACTTTTAAGGGGTTAATTAGGGTTTGTAGAAGCCCTGTGATGACCTAGATTAGGGCTTTGCGTGTTGATTGCCTTATTGGGTAATGTGTAAATCGACAGGGGTAAGGTGCCTCAATAGGGTTAATTGTTTATAGTATTTCCTATTGTGGGGCGATGTCATCCAAAATACATGAAAGTATAATCACAATGCCACAAACTAGCTATTATTACTGTCGTTATAGATTAAATAAAAAAACTTGAGTGGATATTAAGGATAGATTGCATTCAACAGATATGGGTTTTCTTTGTGATGGGGTCTGTTGGGCGTTTGCTCTACGTCCCGGTAGAAACTTGTAGTATTTAAACAGCTTCTTGCCTTTGGACGTCTTGTCTCTTTCACCTTAGAGGTTCCTATTCAAGAAATCAAAGAATATAGTAGTAGCAATAATACTAGTTGTATAGAAATCTGCTAACAGTGGCGGGACTAGCACAGTGGTAACAGAGTATTGAACACGATCCAAAGGCTATGAGTGACAATAAAAATATGAGTACCACCGGTAGTGAATTCGAGGAGACTGTTAAATATTGGGAACCCGACTTCCCATATGATGTTCTGACTGTATCAGAACTTAAACGTATCCTAAGGCAGAATAAAGTTAAGTTTCCCAGCAAAGGTAAGAAAGCTATATTAAGAGAGATTTTCGAAAGATCAGTCATGCCCAAGCTAGACGACATAAGACAAAAACATGCTGAAGATGAACAGACTAATGATGAAAAGAAGAAGAATTCTGCGAAAGACAGGACTAACTTTCCCTTAGAAAGTAGAGTGTTTGAAATATCTACCAGTGATAGTAGTTCCAGCACGACCAGTGATGGGAGCAGTAGTGATGGTAGCAGCAGTGGTGATAGCGGTAGCCCATCAAGTGATGATAAAAGTATGGAGGATGTAAGGAGTCCAGTATTGACAACAAAAAAGTCAGAGAGCCAAAATACCCCTATTAGATATAAGAATAAGCATGAAGACGTTATAATTGTTGATGAAAATGAAGAAGAAAAGGAGGATATCGACATGAAGAATAAATCTGCCGCAAAAATCGAACAAAAGTTTGATATGGGACATAATGTTAATATTAAGAAAAGAAGGAGGACATTAGATGATTTAGTAGAATCTCCAATAATAAAGCGTCTTTCCAAGAAAAGTCCTTCCAAATCGCCAGAAAAAATTAACAAAATACTTTCTTTTGATAAATTTGAACACTCGGAGGATGAGGATGAGGATATGTCTTCAAGTGAAAATGACATTTTTGCAAGTCTGAGTCTAAGTAAAAATAATGTATTAAGAAGTAAATCGGACGAAGATAAAAACAACACAACTCCATTAGGTAAATTAAAGGCATCCGTAAATATAATAAAGGAACTGAATTCTGAAGATTCCAAGCATGAATTATTTATTGATGAAAAGGTAGATCCTGAAATATCTAATACTACGAAAAATGTCGACTCCGATGATGAAGAAATAGTTGATGAAGAAATGAAAGATATATCGAGCTCTGAGGAGTCATCAGTAAATGAATCTGAAAAAGCTAAGATAATAAGAGAAGAATTAGAAGATTCAAATTCAAAAGAAGAACACAATTTTACTCTAAATATTCCTGTCGTAATCCCAGTTGAAGATGAGGATAATACAATTATCAATGATTATAGGAAACCATACAATGCCAATATGAACAACGTGTTCAAAGTTAATGATACCCTTGATAATGTTAATGATTATACTTTAAAATCACAAGTGTCTGAAGAAAAGTTGGTTGACAAGAAGGAATTTGTGGAAGAGATTGAGGAAATTGATGAGGAGAGAACATTTGCAAACTCTGCCAATAATAAATTAGAACAGAAGACAAAGGAAACTATAAAAACAAATTGTCTATTAAGTATTCTCTATAAATTATTCATTTTCAGCCTTATCATACTACCAGTCTTATTCGGATTATGGTACAGAGAACAAAGAATTGCTATTGGGTACTGTGATAAGGAGCAACCAACAAAGAGTCTTGGCGAACTATTGGAGTCCAATTCCAAGCCAATTCTATTGTTGGATAGTTATTTGGAAAAAGCTAAACCCAACTGTCTGCCATGTCCACCAAACGGAATTTGTTACCCCTATATGGAATTGAGATGTAGACCCAAATATAGAGTATATAAGCCATTTCTAAGTTTCCAAGGATTATTGCCAGTTGGAGATATGTGTGAACCAGATTTGAAAAAAGATAAAATAGTTTCAGAAGTGGTAAGAAAGACGTTGGAATTTTTGAGGGCCAAAAATGCAGAACATAATTGTGGTGAGGGAGTTGATATTGAGCAATGTGGATTAACAGAGGACGAATTATACGACATATTCTATGAATCACGTTCAGAAGATCTGACTCAAGAAGAATTCAATAATATGTGGGATCAAGTTTTAATTGATATTCAGAATGAACCAGAAATAATTATAAGGCAAGTTGGTAATTTATGATTTTTTTTATTTTTCCTTAATGAATTATTATACTAACATAATTTTTAGTTATCCTGTAATGAATATGAACATAGAAACCAAATATCAGCTAACAGCAGGTCCTATGACCTTGAAGAACAGGAACGATATCTTTCAGAGATACAACACCGTAAAAACAGGTATATTCGCTCAACCTCCAAGAAATATGTTGGATTAAAATGCAAATTTGAAAATGAGATATATAAGACCTTTTGTCATTATAAGAAAGCTGTCATAGGAATATCACTAATAATTGTTATCTACCAAGTTTTGAAATTTAAATTTAGACAATATTACAACAGAAAAGCCCAAATTTCAAATACAGTCAATAAACTTGTATTGGCATTGCAGGAAAATAAAAAAAAACATACATATCCTGCTTATTTAAGTACAGTACAATTAAGAGATTTGTTTTTATCTGACATTGGAAAGTTGAGTGACAAAAACAAGCTGTGGAATGAAATAAGTAAACGTTTGGAAAATAATAATACCAATGTTAAGTCTAGTCTTATCGAAGTCCATGGTGAGATAATGAAATGTTGGGAATGGATTGGGCCTATAAATGATTGAATAATAAAATAAACTTGTCTAAATTTGTTAAAGTGGGTGCAGGTTATTAGGTTGAATATTTTTTTATTACTATATAAATTTTAATTAATAAACTAGTAGTTCAATGTTTATCTGGTTTGTTCTTAGTGAAAGGATGTACATGAACCGTAGAAATGGTCTTAAGTTTAATGAATAATAATATAGAAAGAACTACATAAAAAGGTGACATGGGATAATCTATAACATAAATTGAAACTTAATGCTTTCATATAATAGGTGTTGAGTTTTGCCTAATGTTTAAGTTTGTGTTCCTAATTCATGGTTGTTGTACGTTTTTCATGTTTAGTTACTCACAGTTAAATATATTGTTCCGAATAAAAACTCCCCATTGAAAAGAAAAGATAAACAAATTTTATATTAAATAATGCAAAATTGAAAAATATTGAATAATAGATAGATATAAAACTGTATGTATATATTGTAGTAAATCTCAATATGCGAGGATATCATGAAGAATTTGTATCCACATTTTGATTGTTTAGTGATTGTTGTGGCGATCTAGTTGCTATTAATTTGGGTCTACCAACTTCTCTTCTGTTAGTTCTGGCAGCTGAATTTGCCATTGGTATCGATGCGGTAGTATTAGGATGCACTACAGTAGAGTTAGGTGGCGCGAAATTTGGTTGGGGTTTCACTATTGAGCCATCTTTGCTTACATTGGACTGATTATTTAGTGGTGAGGCAAGTGGCTTCGGGACATTGAATGTTTTTTGGGGAGTGGTAGTTATATTTGGTTTACCAGGACTATTTGGAAGAACTGAATTTGATTTTGGTGCTGTATTCCCAATAGTTGCAAGTTGCTTACCTTTCGGAGCAAATTTTTGATAACTTGAATCTCTTGATGTAGATGACAAGCCCTTTTCCTTTAGAACACTAATTGGGATCGGTTTCGAACTAGTCTGATCTAAAGTATGTTTTATTGATTGTGCTTCATATTTTGGATTAAAAATGTTTTCTTTTGAGATTTGAATTTTCTTTTGTAGATTGGAGGCCGCCTTAGCGTTGACAAATGTAACATTCTCATCGAAATTTTCTTGATTTTTATCATATTCATTTTGATTTTCATTAGTTACAACAGTATTTCTGTTTTCCAGTATTGTTGGTCGTAGAGGTTCATTTCTATTACCGATGTCTATTAAATCATCGTCTTGAAAATCATCACTTAGCATTAACGAATCATCTAAAAGCTCTTCTTGATCTGGTCTGTCATTATCGTTTGCCTCTGTTTGTAATATGTTAGATAAGTTTGTCTGTGGAGCAACGGGCATTTGTGGTGTGTTTACAGTTTGGATATTTGTCAGGGGAACGTTTCGAGCATTATTATGATTATTGGTATTGTGAGTCGGCGGCAATCCTGAGCTTGACTTCTCCAATTGTCTTTTTTTTAATAAAGGTTCTGATATAGCGTTACTGAGCCCTTCCCCCAAGGTGTTTGATCTTGTCACATCCTGCTTTTCATCTGTAGATCTAAATAGATTTCCTTCATCAAAATCAGGTGGATCGAACTTAACCTTATCTATCTTAGATAAGAAATCCTTGTCATATAAACAATTACCTAATGCATTACCAAATCCTCTCAAAGACCTCTTTAGAGCATCAGTGACTGCTGATTTTTTGGCTCTTTCAAAAGCTACCGGTTTTCTTTTTTCATTTTCCACCATCCCATAGCCAATATCTTCTCTGTACGATCCAGAACTTAGAGTAACACGAACAATTGCAGTACAACCAACAGAAAATTTCCCTTGTCTTTCATCTAGGAAATCGACCAAGATGTTCTTAACCTCAGTGGACCATCCATTATAACCAAATATTTGATTTGCTAAATTAATGACCCTCCAACCTTCAATATAAGCCACTCTGTTGGATCCAAATCCAACTCTCTTTGATATATATTCTGGACCCAGTTTCTTCTCCAACTTGGCTTGGATGTTTTGAAAAGTCGAAGTGGGTATTCCAAGAGAGTCTTCATTCTTAATAAATCCTGGCTCGTCCATATTTTTCTTTCTATTTGTTCTTCCACTGTCCTTATACGGTGTCCATAAACAACTTATACTCCACTCCACTACTTTTCGTCTAGTTACCAAGGAGTTACACCCTATTCTTTTGCCAATTGGTCTGCTAGCTGAGCCAATATGAAACCATTTTGATCTATGGATCTTCACCTCAGAACCAAAAAAATTCGCGTCTCGTGATTGGGAAAAAGGACCTTGAAATTTTTTTGATATATATTTAAAAGCTGAAATTTTGATGATCCTAGTGTGATGAATTTCAATATTACACCAATTCTTAACCTCAATGAATTGAATCTGGACGAGCACCATTGATCGAGTATTTGAATTTGGCTGTATTCTCTTCCTCAACCAAGGTTATCTGCACTACTTTTGCTTTCTTCTTTTAAAGGAATAGATTAAAAGGATCACGTATAGTAAAGATACTAAGTCAAAGCTCATATATAATAAAAACAATGGAAAGAAAAATGCACAGTACGACAAGTCCGTTGACATCAAGATATAATTACCATGCCATCTTTACTGATGTTTGCAAGACAAGATTCAACCATTTAATGACGAGATTGTTATTCACGTCAATGTTTTTACAAAATATACTGATTTCCTTATTAACAAGACTATTTAACAGCGATATCTCCAATAATTCTCTCTTCCATTTAATACTAAGATTTATACCGAGTCTACTCCTATTAAATTTGGTATGTGTAGTTCATATTATTGTTAGGAAAAACTACTTACACATAAAATTCATAAACTATCCCAACTTTTTTGTAGGGATATGGAACCGATTAATTTCTACGAAATTTTTAGTGTATCAATTTATTTATTCTTTATCATCTGTCATTTTAACATTTATTTTTGGCCAATTTCTGAATTTGGCTGCCAGCGATAACATTATATCTCTTTTCCAACTTTATCTATTTGTTCCTTTAGTTTATAATGTATTACATCAAGTTTTGGACATGGATAAGTTATCATTTAATTCTAGTGTACAATACCAATCTCCTTCAAATTATATCTCTTCAAAATTGTCCAAAATCTTTATTAAATCGTTAATATTGGCTGGTTTTGTTACATTAATCTCACCCGTCTGTATTTTATTTATGTCATCATACTTCCATTTTTCTCTAAAATCCATCGAATTTTTAATTTTTCCAAAGCTATTAGTTGCATCCTTTTTCATTTACTTGAACCTAGAATTTGTCAATGTATCATTCGATTCTCATATGTCAATTGGTTGTTTGCATAAAGGTGTCCCACTGTCGTCGTTATCTTCAACACCTATCGAAACTTTATTGACTGGCTTAAACTCCAAATATAGTTTCACTAAATTAACAGCATTTCAAGAATTAGCGTACAGAGCCTCATCAGCAGATCAAGAACTCAGAAATCCAATTTACAAAGCTCGTTATACAAATCCTAACTTATGGAAAGATATTTTAAATGAATGTTTGAAAACAATCAACGAGACTAATGAAACCATCATAACATTTATGGATTCGATTGAGAATGCAACTTCGAGGAAGAATACTCCGAATCAGAAAACAGTGCTACCTGGCGTACCAATTAACAATAATAATGATACATTATTTGGTAATAAACCAATTAATAATGATATGAATAGATTAATGAATGATTATATCTACCCCAATGACGTTGAAGAATTAGCATCCAATTCAGGCCGACTAATAGTCAGTGATGCAAATGTTTTGTTGAATCGAAAGAATAATTTATCCCGAAAATATGGGTCGAATCAAATGTTTGTAAACCATTTAAATGAATCCCATTCTTATAATGAGCATTTATTGATTCATGAAACAAAATTATTGAAAGTTGTTAAAAGACTTTTAAATGATTTCAAATTATCATTAAGTAGGTTTTTTTTCCCTTCGGTTTCATTTAATTCAGCAACTAACAAGAATAACAATAAAAAGCCAGGTCCCGGTGAAATATATTTCTCAATTTTAGATTCCTATTATATCTCTAAAAAGAGTCAAGCTAAAAAATTAGTCCCATTGCCAATATGTTATGCATCATGTGTAATTGCGCTAATGGAATTGTTAATACATTCGTTATCCGAAGATTCCAAGGGTGGCATAGTAGCTTCAGTTGGAACAGTATTAAAATATTTAGAGAGATCAATTGGTGCACTAGGTAGATTCACTGAGTGGAGTCCTAATTCGTCCTCCAACAAGAATGCTAATACAGCCAAAACCAATAACAATAAAGATAATGTCGACACTGATGATATAAGTATACTGTATGACTTATCTGTTAGTGCCTTTTTAGAAATAGTGCTGAAGTACAATGTTTTATTAAAGGATGTTTCCCTAGATGAAGATGTCGTTAAATTAAGCGATTGGATGTTGAATATGTCAAAATCTTACTATGATTGATTTAGAACGTAAGACCTACATTTATTGTATAATTCAACATATATATACGTATATTTAATGAAGCTTGGCGTAAATTTAAAAAAATTTAATATAAACAAAAATTATAAATAATCTATCAACCAACTAGAAGCTACAACAAAAAAACGAAAATAAAAATGGAATGGAAAATATACGAGATGTTTGTAAATGACGGGACTAAATATACATGAGATGATATACTAAGTTATAATGCTATCTTAATATTCATTATCATCATTATTATAAGTATGACTACTAGGAGATAATTGTGGGTTCGAATTAGTATTATCTAAAAATACTGGTTTTAGAACATTTTCATCAAAATTTTTAAACCATTGAGAATCTGATTTAAAAATCCCTGTCAGACCATCTTTAATTTTAGAATTTTCTCCTGAAAGCCTTGGTGATGACGTCGGACTTCTTTGTGAAGGTGAAGTCGTATTATTGAAAGGTTGAAGTAATAAATTATCTTGAGAATGAATGAAATCTTGATCATTTGTGTTATTTTCTTGACTCATATCGTAATCATCTGCTTCATCTGAGTAAGTTTTCCTAATATTAGGTAAATTAATATTACGATTACTATTCAGAATTGATGTTTCAATATCGAATTCATCGTCACTATCAGGATTTTCATTAATACAACCTGTTTTTATTTCCAAAATTTCTAACATCCCAGCTGTAGTACCACCAAAAATAATAACAGTTAAAACAACTACCACCAAAACTGTTGCCAAAAGGGTAAATTTGAAATCCCCTTGCAGACCCATTGCTAAAGCCACACCAACAGCACCTCTTAAACCTGCCCAGAAAGTCATCATTTGATAGTTATAAGGGATTTCGTCATTGATTGGGATATTTTCTCCGAGTACCGCGTTGGTTGCCCTCATCTTTTTGAATTTATAAATCCAGTTAATGAATCTTGACAAGGGGAAAACTGAAGACCAGCGAGCAACACAGATGGCAATTGCAGTCACGATTATAAGCAAAGGCTTATAGACTAGTTCAACTTCAGTAAATAGCGCCAACCCTAAATAAATGAAAATAAAATTTTCAGATAACCTTGCTAATAATTGGAAGATGTATTTAATGGTGATCTGCGACCTTCTGGACATGTTGAAATAGGCGTAATGTTTCAACGTAATACCACAAAATAGCAAGGATACGATTCCTGACATATGACATCCATTAGAAAAGAAGTATGATTCATAACAAATCAAAAGGATCAGACAACTTTCAATCTGTGGAAATCTTCTAATATGAGTATGTTTTAAAATAAGTGCTATTAAGATCCCTATGAAGACACCGATTAACAATGAGATGGAAAATGTCATTAAAAACAAACCAGCACCTTCAAACAAAGAAGAAAATTTGGCTGGCTGACCATGGAATTTCTGACAAGTTTCAAACATGACAATGGAAATAGCATCATTTAATAAGGACTCACCAAAGATGATGGTGTATAATTTTGGATCCACCTTGTAGGCGTTGAAGATGGAAAGGATGGTCACGGGATCTGTCGCAGATAAAGTGGCACCTACCGACAGGGCGTCTAAAAATGAGATATTGATAGACTCCAGGCCCAAGGACGTCCAAATAAAGAGAATGATACCCAGCACGATTGCCGAGATCAGAGTTCCCGGAATGGCGAAGATCAGAATCGATACTATATTGTTAAAGAAGTCTTCCTGGTTTATCTCATAACCTGAATTTAGAATGATCGGAGGCAGCAGGACATTAAAGAAATAGGACGAATTAAAGGTGACAGTGTCCTGGATGTAGTGCCCTGGAGACATTCTAATGATCAGACCTACGATCATACCGTAAAATATGGACAAAACCGTTTCATGCACGGCCCTAATTCTTCTTTGAGTCAGATAATAACTAGACCATAGAGTTAAAATTAGCAGGAACAGCAAAATGAAAAGAGACCAAGACGAGAACATCTCTTCTGTGATTGGATTGACATCGTTCAAGGGGTCGTCGTTGTTGATAGGGTCCGGCAGAGTGGAGGGGACTAACAAATCATCCTCGTCCTCGATGTTAGTAACCAGAGTCTTTGCACTAGAAAACAGCAATCCAACTAGGATAGACAATACAACCTTGATCATGATTATTCTTCTGACTAAGGGAGGGTACTGTACTACTCTAAACTATACGGTACCGAACGAACGACGGGAGGCAGAGAGTGGGAGAGAGAGAATTTATATATCGAAATCCTTAAGATATGGGTTTTTCACCCAGATACCAAGTCTCTTCTTACACGTGTCAGTAGTCAGGGCCGTGAAGCGACTGCATATCGACTATAGCCCTGACGAACAGTTTCAGAAAGAGGCAGTCCATCTTGAACTGACGATGCTACAGACATGCCATGCACACTCCTACCCCACATAACAGGCTCCTCTGCGTCCGAGGCCTCTGGTAAGCCTGTGTTCTGGAGGGGCCGGCCTCTTAGAGGACTGCCTGTTGTCCACTCGTTCACCACGGAAAAGCAAAAAAGTGTCAAAAGGGCTACTACTGTAAAAAAACAACTAAAAACGGCGAAGGGGATACCTTGGTTCTTACTGCATGTCAGTCCAAGTTCGATAGCTATATATAGGGAGCACATCAGGAAAGAAACGGAAGGTGTGTCGTGTGTGTGTGTGTGTGTCGTCTGCTCTAACTTGATACTACTGCCAGGGTCCCCATAGCCATACATATATATACATATATATACATATACTCATATACTCGATTATTCTGTTGAAGATGTCTCGCATGCCCTCGAGTTTTGACAACAAAGAACCCGACGTCAACGAACTGTCGTTTGGGGAGAGAATCAAGTACCATTGCCTGAAACAGCCCTTGGTACCCATTGGTGCCCTGTTGACCACTGGTGCTATAATATTGGCCTCGTTGAACGTCAAGTCGGGTAACAAGTTAAAAGCCCAAGTCTACTTCCGTTGGCGTGTTGGTTTGCAGGCTGCCACGCTGGTGGCATTGGTCTCAGGTTCGTACATCTATGGTAAGAAGACTACTATGGCTGAGCAGAACCTCGAGTTGCAGAAATTGAAGGAAAAGGCCAAGCTGAGAGAACAGCTATGGATCCAAGAACTGGAAAGAAGGGATGAGGAAATCAAGAAAAGACAAAAGCGAGCTGAACTAGCCAAACAGAAGAGCGACTTGTCGTCGTCGTCATCGTCGTCCTCATAGTACGTCCTGGTGTGACCTCTGGAATGACAGTTGATCACAACTGCCAATGCTGTCTCTAGTTTGTCTCTAGTTTTATTTGTTAATATTAAGTGTATTTATTTATATACCTTCTATAGCAGTGTATTGTGTATATGCTACTACTTTTCTAAAAAGGCCTCAGACACGTGAAATGCTCCCTTGTCTTAAACCAAACGAACGTCTGGAATTTTTAAAGGAAACAACATACAGGTGGCGTTTAACCAAGGCATGGGTTGGCTCAACCGAGGACTGAAACCCAACTGAACCAAGCTAGACCTGCTCATATCAACCTGCCGAACATATCACCAAGTACCATGGAATGCCTGGCTTCCACCTCTCTGAAACTTCACATTAAGTCGCATTATCCCTCGGATTTCTTCGATTCAAATCTCTTCATAAATGTCCATCCCAATACTACAATCAGAAGACTACTGGATTTCATCGTTTTCAAAATAATATCCTATGAAGAAGACATCAGTTCTATAAAGTTTTCCAACTTCTCTCTAAAGTTCTCCGATGAAAATATCGTCCCTTATGCCTGTTTCAATTCAAAACTTACCGATTTACCCTTTATTGATAAGAACAACCTCATCAATCTAACTCTTCTATGGAATACTGCCGAGGATGGAAATGACGAAACCGAGACAGGCAACAGCACATTGGTAATTACTGATGAATTACGTCAGACCATGGCCGACGATTTTAACTTCATTAGCATTAATATCGAAATGAACGTATTTGCACAAAATTTAAAACTATATAATGAAAAACTCATTCATAAGATTAAACTGAATGACAGCTTAATAGACCTAGCACAATTAATTATGAACCAACTTATCTCGTGGGAAAATAGCAACAACATTAATTATTGTAATTTAAAATCAAACCATAAGATTAATGACTTGCAAGGTATTTTAATTAAGGGGAAATCAAACCCTATTAAAATATTTAAACCATCCAGAAGCAAGGATAAGAATGACGATAAAGCAGGTGACTCCTTTGAATTAAATGACTTCAGTCAGTTATCATTAAAGGATCTATTAGAAATAGATTTCTTACCTGCTGCTGATGCATTCTTCACTATTTTATTTAAATTGAAACATGATCAAGAAGAATTCAAGGAAAATAAACATAACATGATAGTAGAATTTATTTCTGATGCACAATTGTCAATGAATCAAATGAATATCACAGAAAAAACTACTATATTGCAAGTCAAAGAATTTATTTGTTCTGTTTATACCCACTCTCTAAGCCTGTCTCCTCATGATATTAAGTTAATTTATCAAGGCCAGTTACTCCATGATAAGAATTATGCTGGAAAGTTAAATAAAATCTTGGATTTTATGAATGAAT
Source organism: Cylindricascospora bacillispora (assembly GCA_030573655.1). Classification (NCBI taxonomy): domain Eukaryota; kingdom Fungi; phylum Ascomycota; class Saccharomycetes; order Saccharomycetales; family Saccharomycetaceae; genus Cylindricascospora; species Cylindricascospora bacillispora. Next base: position 36,262 of record JAJMDR010000052.1, on the reverse strand, counting down.
CAACTTCTTTCAATAATGTAGCAAAGATTCATGTTAACATTAATCAAGAGTTCACAGTTCCAGGACCAGGTTTTTGGAATGAATTATTTACAAATCCGAATATTTTCGACTTTCTAGCATCTGCTGCTGAAACAAATAACAATACAAGAGCCAACACTCCGCTAAGAGCCAACACCCCAATTGCATTAAGCAGTCATAACTCTTCATCAAATTTACTAACAGATTCATCTAGTTATAGGGATTTGCCTTCAATTCTAGCTAAACTAAATAATTCTGTGAATACTGAACAAACGAATGCTTACCAAATGAAAGAACAGAAAAATTTCAAGTTTTTGACAGCTAATAATGAAACAATCGAACCTTTAGAAGGCGTTTATAAAAAATGCTTAATCAATGGGGAACGTGAAGTTTTCATTAATTGTAACGATCTAAGTGACGAAATTATTGAATTAGAAATAAATAATTCGAAAATAAATATATCATCCAATGATTTTAAACTGAAAGATGACAACCTAATATATTTATCATCTCCCTTAATCAGCGAAATTGAGAATAAATTTAGAGTAAAGCCCTTCCTACCAAACAGAGTATTTACTGAAGTGTCTTCTCCTTCTTTAAATATTAGTGGAAATGATGCGAATGATATAGTCAGGCCAACTCCTACTCGTCACACTTTAAATAATAACAATTCACGTTCTCGTCACAATCAAAACTCCCGTCACCATCAATTAAGAAGAGAATCGAGATACACAAGAATAGTTAGATTCGTACAAAGAGGAGTGCCGCTTATACTTCTACTATCGAGAACATTATATTTATTGTTTTTCAATTCAGTAGTTGCTTTGTTCGTATTACTAGATTTTGGAAATTTGCTTCCTTGGAAGTATACAATACTAATTGGGATATTATTTTTATTTAGAACGTTATGGAATACCCATGAAATTTGGACAATGTGGGCAGCTTATTTACATTGGGATGAAATTACAAATACAAAGTTATCAATTATTAAGGAATATGTCAATTTAGGGAAATTGAACTTGAAATTCTACAGTAAATTTAAAGATGTTCCTGAAATATTTAATAATTTAATGGCACCAAATCTAAGGTCAAAAAGATTAGAAATCTATCGAAGGTTAAATTATGAGGACCTTACCGATGAAAATGATGCAACACTATTGGAAAAGGTATTTAAGCAAGTTGTTGAAAATGAAATTTCTAAGGATAATCTTGATGATCTGATGGAAGATTGCATCAAATCTTTTGAAAGCCAAATGAATAGAGGAGGGGAAGTTGAAAACATATACTCACTAAAAATCATGTTGAATTTAATATTAAAAGAAAGAGAAACGTCTTACCTGCACCAATTACCAAGTTATAGACGTGTCTTAACAAGAATAAAGTCGTTTTATGAATCTGCGATGGACACTGATATACTATTACTTGGTCTACAGTGGATTGTACCTAATCAAAAAAAAGATACTGTAATTATTGCAATTTCGAAGAATATCTTACTATTTGTAGTATCGATTTTTCCACTAGTTAGAGATAAGGTTGATATTATAATTGAAGAAAATGAAAGGGAAGCTGAAAGAATACGTCAACATGGAAGGGGCCGCTCTCTTGATTCTGAACCGGAAACTGTTGACCCTGATGATATTTCTTTGACTACGTCTGCTCATTCTGTCGATACAGAAAATACTGAAACGATTGTATGCCAAGGAGAAACAGAACCTTTGTTATCGACATCTGAAGAAAAAAAAGATACAACCAGTCAACATCCTACTGTGGATAATGAAAACGTTATTAATTATTCAACATCGATTGTTTCGTCATCTGAAACAGGAGATGACCCCGTCCAACGCACTTCTATCATCAAGAACCAGGACCTAAATACTGCGACAAACTCAACAGGCGAGAAGGTAGAAGAGTCGAAATCATTGCCTGTATCTGTTGCTGATCAATCACACGAGAATGATGTTGACAGTAGTACATCAGAAAGAAGGGAATGTTCATCTGATAAAAGAGAAGATTCGTCTACAACTAGTTTTGTGCAACTGGAAGACAAAGAGATCAAAAGCATCCAAGGTTTATTAAATGACGTCGAAAAGGAAGATATATTTAATGATAAATCTGCCCAATTAATATCTCTTTCAAAGTCGACAGGAATTGAATTGCATCCAGAAAAAGCCACTAATTCAGGCGATAACACTAATAATTGATGCACTTCTTAACTTAACCTGCCTTTTGGCATACATCCTTCTGTTCATACTTGAATCTTTTCCCCTCATATTTAAATTTATGTATTTATTTACGTTACGTATTGCCCTTAAAGTAAACGAATAACATATTTGTCTCATCAGATACATACTTCTAAGATAAGACAGATCGGAAACAAAAGATTTGTAATCGATCGTACATTTACTATTATTTCTCTTGCTAATCTACAAGCCAGTACAATTTTTGGCAAATTCTACACTCCACTATGTTTAATTGTCGGTTATTCGTATTTTATCTTGGCCGAACCAAGGGCGATTCACTAGTATAATTCCTTGGTAACTGACGGATTATAAAGGGGAGGAACAAAAATAGCGAAAAAAAAAGGAATATAATTTCCAAATTCAGACTCGGTGCGTTGCTCCCGTTAGGCGTCATACTTGAAGAATAAAAGCGCTATCGTGAGAATATCCTGCTCATCCAAGTTGACGCGTCGACCTGAACTCGAACTTGATACTACGTTATTTTCGCATGCATGATACATCATTTGGCTCCCCCCTTTTTGCCGGCTATTGTATTTCAATATTCAAAAAAGGGCGGACACATTGATTAGTGTCGAAAAGAATAGTAGTCCCATAACAATTTTTGAGTATTCTCGTTAAGTTCCCGTAAATAAATGAGAACCAAAATAAATAATAGCTCAGAATAACGAAAAGCAACGAGTAACGAACGTATCCATTCACTTGGTGTTCTCTGCTAAATTAAATCATGTATCAGTTTACCTAAAGAAGTCAACATGGCAACAACCGTGATGAGGTTCTACAGCCAATCTTACCAGTCTGTTATCCTAATCAGGTAACGACTACGTAAAAGGTGATTGGTAACATTATTTACGTTTCGGGATTTTTAATCAGATCTTCTCAATTTGCTGTTTCTGGACAAAGACGCGAATTCTAAGGGCAACTCTCCCAAATTAGGAAATTGATGCGTGTGAGAGGGCGTAGGCCCACACGAATTGTTCAAACAATCCTCTTCCCGAGGACACAAAGAAGGTAAGAAAAGCTTTAAGACTACGTAAACAAGTGGCTGCATTTGCTTAGAAGACACAGCTTCCCTTTCTTCATTATTTATCTCTTTTATTCAACATGGAACGCGACTGATCTCGATATCCTTTCCTAATTTAGCATAGATGTTTATTTTGGGATGGAAATTGACCTGTTAGATATGAAAAAGAAAAAATATAGTATTAAAATAAACACACTACGCTAATACTAGATTCTACATCAACATTAACTTGGAAAATCATATAAGTAAGAAGCAATTTCTAAATGTGATTTTATTTTATTTTCTTGCTCTCTTTTCTTGATTTTGTTGATGTACAGTAATACTTAGGATTATAGTTTTAGTAGGTCGGAAAATTTATCAAACACTACAATACTCACCTATAGTAACCAAACCTTTTTTGTATACTATTTAAAATGTTACACAGCTTACCATCCATTGCTCCAATGAAACACTCCAGCCTACAGCAGGATTATATCAAATCCAGCTTCAAATACGATAATAATGGAAATATCAGATTACCTCCATTAATGGCCCATTTACAGGGTGGCAATACAAAATCGGTAAGATCCAATACAAGTTCTGTTACTGGGTTACCCTCTGTTGACAACATTTTATCTTCCAACATCTCTAATTCAAATACTGCTTTTACAAATGACTTCAGTTCAAACAATGTTTCTGCGTCACCTTCCACTCCTGTCATTAAGAAACAACATAATTATACTGCTGCTGACAGCAGTGAAGATAAAAATCCAAGTTTCACCAATAGTCGTGATGAAATCAAAGCATCATTTTCTGCTGTGAAAAAAGTTATCACACCTCCTTCTACAGCTGAAAGAAAACAAAGAGCATTTGCATTTATTACCCATTCTCAAGTCACATTCCCTACTAAGGAACCCAAAATTGACAATGTGTCATTAGCCCGCCGCAAGAGAAGAAGAACCTCTACACATGAATTAAACATTTTACAAGCAGAATTTGATAAATGTCCAACATTAGATAAGGAGAAGAAGATCGAATTAGCCAAGCGCTGTAATATGTCCGAAAAGTCGGTTCAAATATGGTTCCAAAATAGAAGACAAGCATTGAAGAAGAAGAGGTTAATCACGGACAGCAATAATACTGATATTAATAATAACAGTGATTCTAGTAACATCACTTCTACTTCAGCAAATAACTCAATGAGCTCAATATGCTCCTCGGATGATGAAGATTATGATTCCGAATCATCATTTAAGGATGAAAAATCAATGATGCCTTCTACGCCGGTATTTTTATCAAACAAAAGAGATAAATTGAAGAAAAAAAATAGAAGCCAAGCATTAACCTTCCACTTAACTCCAGACAAGAATCTAACACCAGTTAGATCTTCCCCAAACATAAGAGTTAATAGATTAATCAACGGAGTGTCAAGCTCAATTGATTTGAGTCCGACAAAAAGAAAGACTAGTGAAGACTTTTCGATGTCTCCTGTGAAGAAGTTATGCAACCTTAGGAAAATTGACAGAACTCCTTTAACGCTATTGGATGTCAATGTGCTGAACAAATAGCGAAGAAAATATTATTCACGATTCTAGTTTTTTTTTCACTTTATCTCTTTGTCCCCAAGTGGGCAATTGCATTTATTGATAGACCATCAAATCTTTTACTTTATTTCCCTTCATGTTACATTTTTCAATTCAAATTAACTGTTTAATGTGGACACAGTTATTCATTTTTTTTAGTATAAAACTTTGGTTTTTATATATAAATAGGTTATATATATTGAACATAATATATTCTGTGAAAAACTTATATTATTAAATTCCACGACTTCTTAACAATGAATTGTTCAAAACCTGCAATTAATCAGGTGGAGTCAATACTGTACATATATATGAAAAGAAGGGAAAGTATAAAAGATAGTAGAAAGTTTAATTTCAATACATTTTTAAAATGCTGTAATTTATTAATATAGATTTATATAAAAAAGCAGTAAACAGTAATAATTTATTATCAATAGTATTATTGTTCTTAGTATTTTTATACTTAAGCTCTTCTTCTACCAGTGGTCTTGGTATGTTGACCTCTAACACGTAAACCCCAGAAATGTCTGATACCACGGTGAGCTCTGATCTTCTTCAATCTTTCCAAATCATCTCTTAATTTAGATTCAACGTTGTTAGCTAAGGTGTGGTAGTCCTTACCGTCATTGATATCCTTTTGACGGTTTAAGAACCAAGCTGGAATTTTATATTGAGTTGGGTTTTGCATAATTTGAACAACTCTTTCCAATTCTTCTTGGGTTAATTCACCAGCTCTCTTGTTCAAATCAATATCAGCCTTCTTACAAACCAAGTTGGCGTAACGACGACCAACACCCTTAATGGTGGTTAAGGCGTAAACAATTTTAATGTTACCATCAACGTTAGTGTTTAACAAACTACAATGATAGGATAATAATCAAAATCAGTATCATTAATATTTTTCAAAAAAAATAAAAATAAAAACATAGAAAATGAAAATAATATACATGTTAGTAAAAAAGGTCTATTGAGATGTTGAATAAACTCAACATGTAGGAAAAAACCCATTTTGACGTAGGTAATCAGCATAAATGGATGGAGACAAATGTTTATCTGATAGATTTCTTGATCTTCTTCTTCTAATTTCCATTATAAAACTTTCAGATTCCTTTCTAATTCATGATAAATACGAGTTCATCAATCCATTTTGCACTCAAGACCCACAATTCGTCAGAATAGAGTATTTGGGAAACTTTTGTAGTGACGTTTAGACATACCGTAAAATGTGTTGGAAAGCACCTTGTTCTTGAACGACTAGAGTAGACATGATTCTTAACTTGGCTCTTGTATACTGTCCTTTGCTAAATTAAAACAACCAATAAAAACAGTAATTACGATTACAAACAGATAAATGTGATATAATCTAAACAACACACAAGAAGTGAGACCTGTTCTTGAAATTAGTAAATGGATAATTTGAAAAAAAAGTTGTCTTACAAGATGGTTTCAAAACCTATAGCATAATAATAATACTCTGCAGCAAGAAAAAGTTAGGAATCCCAGTAGAGTTTACTTTGAAAAATTTCACCCGTCCATGAGATTATTGGAAAGGCGGGCCTGGCTGTGGAAGGAGAGGCCAGAGGGAGATGGAATCACATTGACGGAAGGTTAGGCAGAGGTGATTGGACAGACCGGAGGGCTGTGTGTGCTTGTGTGTGCAAGCACACACAGAGAGATAATGGAGTGCGGGCGTGGGTGTTGTGAGTATCGAGAAGCGCTTGTGGGCGGGAGCCGGAGACCCGGCTTTTTGGATGTCTGCTACCCAAAAAGTGTGCGAGCGGACGCAGCGACGCGCAGAATATTTCTCATGCCTGAGAGGGCGAAGGAAATCTCACAGGATGTACGGATGTTGAAAAGAGCAGTCACAGAAAGTACAAAGCAGTTTAGTGTGCTGTCAGGTACGTTCCGGTCGACGACAACAACCCAGAATTACAGTTAGATTTCTTCATATATCGGTATATTTATTTACAGGTGACCTATTTACTTATTTGGGTTAACTTATACATGCGTGTAATATATACTATGACTGCAAATGATGAGCATGTGTTTTGATTAAGCATTCTAAGGCATCCAATTCCATGAATATCTTGCCAGCTCGCAGGATATCGTTCACTTCCAGTCCCTGTGGTTCGATGACATCTACAGTGTCCTTGAAAGGCTCCGTAGCACTCAACAGGGATACTCTCGTTTCACTAGGGACAAAGAGCAGTCTATGGTTCGTCAGGCCATTGGTATCCAAGAACTTACGGAATGCGATCTTGTTCACATTGAGATCTCTGGGGATGTTTGTCTTGTTGCCAATAGTTCTAGTTAAGATCTCCATGTCCAATGTTGTGGTGTCGTTTTCGTTTATCACACTCGATTCGGAGTCCTTGTTGGAACCAATAAGGTAAATGTTGCCCTTCTTGTATTGATACGATAAGGCATGCAAAAACCCTGCAGAGTACACCTTATTCGGTAATACAGTTATGTAGTTATTTGGTGCAGTTCTCGCCAATGCTCTCCCACCTGTGTGTCTAATCGGGGAGTTGGCATCACCTGCCCTCGCCTTCCCTGATCCCTTTTGGGGCAGTAATTTTCTTCTGGAATATCCATTATCGCTTCTGCCAGGTGGATTCGAAGACCCAACACGTCTTAGATCATTTTCATAGACTACACTTCTCCATAGTATGTCTCTTCTCACTGGCAATGCGAAGACAGAAGCGGCCACGGGTACAAATGTGTGAGGTTCCAAGGATGGGAAGGTTCTTAGAGATGCTAATGTATATTTAGGCAATTCGCTGACTGCATTTTTTAATCCAGGAATAGATTCATTCTTTGTTGCCAGAGTAGCCTGGTTACGACTTATTATTCGAAGTATCTACAAGATCATTGTTAGTATAAAATAATAAGTCCATAGAGCATAAGAGCAAAAAGAGACGCAAAGCGGAAGGAGAAAAAAGGACACATACACTTAACTTCATCTAATAGGATATCAAATAACGCTGGGACTGCCACCGATCCTGCTAGAGCTATCTTCAACGGGTCTATTTTTGTTGACATCTTGTTTAACTGTTTCATTTAATTTCCCTCAAGTCTAACTAAGGATGTCGAAATATTTTAGAATTTCCAACTGCTATGTGCATGTGACCACTACATCATGTGATCTAAAGGGATTAACAGTATATGCACTTCCCTACGTATCTTGTCCGCGTCTCCCATGGGAAACAAGCCCGCACCTCTGTTACATGCACCTTCTCCCACACGATACAGTAGTTATAAGATGCTTAAGCATCTTATGGGGGCCATTACCTGTTTGCCATTCCGCGTCCAATTTCCAATCAAGAACAGCTGCGGGTTTATACTGCAGAGCACCTGACTGAGGTTTGAGACACACATCATGTGATAGCGAGATTTCTGGGACTGTCTACACCCATACCTTTTGTAGAGTTTTTATTCGTTGGACGTGACTGACAGCGAATATTTGCAGAAACGACTTCAAAAATGCCGACAGTCCTTAAATGGAGATTCCAGGTTGAGAAGAGAGGAGACGCACGAACAAGCCACTCCACCGCCCGTCTGGGTGATAGATATCCATATGGCGCAAACACCCAGGACCTAACTTTCCTCCGCGCTCTCCCCCCTCCAGACTGGGTATTCTGCCCAGTGTTTCCTGCCCAACGCTTCATCGTCGGCCCCATCCTCCTTTCCAGTATCCCCATTACTCTCCTAACTTCCCTTAGCTCTCCTTCTACAGTCCCGTCTAATTTTTGCTTGTCTTTCCCTCCATCCTTTGTCATTTGGAAATTTTCAGTTTAGCCTGTTTTTCTCATAGGTGAAAAATTATTGTGATGTATCCGAACTGTCCAGTAACAGCGACTCTTGAAAAAAAATTTGGAACTTATTCTCAATATTTTTATATACTGAAATTCCAATATCTCTTCTTCGTTCGACATATTGAAATTATCTTAGTTTAGTTACTGTTTTTAAGCATCTTTGTGTATTTTTGAACTGTAACTCCTTTCAACTAAAAGACATACGAGACAAAGACTAACACAAAATGGTACGTTAACATAATTTTTATATATTTGTGATCTGGGAGAAGAAATGGAGGGAACTCATGATATTGTTGTAACGAAATATTAAAGGAAGAGATGCAACACAGTAACCCAGCATTTTGCATGATAACGAGGAATTTTTTGAAATGGATATTTGCCTTGTATCAACCTTTCTTTTGGAACTATTAAATTTGAACGTAAGATGTCGGATGTTTTTTTGTTACAATTATCATGGTAGATGATTCGATTTATTTTGTTCTCTCAAACACGTCCTTATAACTGGATTCATTTTTACTAACTTAGTTTTCATTTCCATTGAATACTTCTTTTATTCACATGTATTTTGAACAATTTTTCGATAGGGTAGAGTTAGAACTAAGACCGTTAAGCGTGCTTCCAAAGCTTTAATTGAACGTTACTATCCAAAATTAACTTTGGATTTCCAAACTAACAAAAGATTATGTGATGAAATCGCTACCATTCAATCTAAAAGATTAAGAAACAAGATTGCTGGTTACACCACCCATTTGATGAAGAGAATTCAAAAGGGTCCAGTTAGAGGTATCTCCTTCAAGTTACAAGAAGAAGAAAGAGAAAGAAAAGATCAATACGTTCCAGATGTCTCTGCCTTGGACTTATCTAACTCTAACGGTGTTTTGAGTGTTGATAACCAAACCTCCGACTTAGTCAAATCTTTAGGTTTGAAGTTACCTTTATCTGTCATTAACATCTCTGCTCAAAGAGACAGACGTTTCAGAAAGAGAGCCTAAATATAGATTCTTTTCCTATAATTTATAAAGTAGTTTAATATATATTTTTACTTATATATATTTCATCTATCATATATTTTTTCCCAAAAATTATACTATTAAAACATTTATTATATGATTTTTTTCTATCAGCCTAAAATTCTTATGTATCCAAGCTTATAATTTAAAGTACTCTGCCAACATGGGTCCCAATAAGGAAATATCTTCAATTGAATTATTATAAAGTTCGGCAATTCTTAGCCGTTCATTATCATTGTTTTCTACCACCTCAAGAAACTCTTGGAAATTGTCACATTTCCCAAGGCTATTCCTTTTCGGATATGATATCAACCCCATCAAACAAATATCAATCAATCTGATCTGATCGAGATACCTTAAATTCTTGGTGAGAACATCATATCGTGGAATTAGTATACCTGTTTTTATCAATCGTATAACATGATGGATAAATTCTACTGCATTGTTCATATCTTTAATTATATCGAAGTCATGTAAATCGGTATCAGACCCTTCAGCATACTGTATTTTTTGTACCAGCTGAGCTAATGTCCCCTCTAACAAAAGAGGAATGAAAAAAAGCTGATCTATATGCCCATCATTGGTGAAAAATGTCTGTAAATATATGGGATCCCTTAAACTGGCTAAATATCTTGAAATAGTGATGATGATATCATCTGGATTGAATAGGTTAGATGAAGTCTTTAAAACTTGGCCGTCTGGTACATCCAATAATAATCTTAAACATAATCCAATTAATTTTCTCCTAATGTTTATAGATTTCTTAATTTTGTAGGCTTTCGGGAATTTAGTCCTTGGGATAAAAGTACTAGATTGTTTATTTTCCAAATAGTAAACCGGATGAACAGTATTCTCAGCAGAGCTGGAACCGTTTATCTTATATGGACAATTGATAAAGACATATTCACAGAATCTTTCAGAAAATTTGTAATAATCTACGACACTTAGAAGTTTCGCAATAGGACTATTGGAGAGGGTTGCTAAAAGCAGCGTGTCACTAATATTCGGTGTAACTTCAGCAGCCACATAAAAATCTTGTCTTATAAAGTATAAATCTAATAAAAGACTCAGTATTGGCATCCAGACATCATGCGATGTAGTGTACATTATTAGATTATCTTGCAACGAATTTGCAAAGGTCCAGAGAATCATATTCAAATAAGCGCCAGGTTCACTTAATGTGACATGTAGTAGTTCATTGCCCAAGACCGTGAATTGGGTTTCCAAACTACTAACGTATGATTTGTATGGATTTTTCAATATGGATAGCTTCACCTCAACATCCTGCTTATAATTAAGCGGATTATTCATGTACTTAATACCGTCTGATGCATTATTGGTCTTGGAATTTCTCGTTACCCTACTGAAAAAATTCAGAGTAGATATTCTCTTTCTCTTCGGAGTTAGAAGGTCAATTACAATGAAAAATTGGCATCGAAGTAGTTCCAATTCATACACCGAATGTTTGCTCGTATCGAAATTCTTCAATTCTTGAACATAGAATTTAAGTATTTTCAACGCTCTCTTATTCAAAGTCAATCGCGATACATTGTAAGGATCATTTTTTCTTGTTGCTTGGTCTTTGTAGTGTTCTGCTACAGTACCCAAGGTAAACAAGACCAATATTACATCGAAGGGCGGCACTATGAGCATGTCCGATCTCTCGGAGACAGATCCGCACATTTGTGTTTCCAAATAGTAGAGAAGCCCATCATAGTTTTCCAAAAATGTCATGGAATTAAGCAATTCGAAGGACTCGACCTGTTTGCCAGTCAAGTCCACAAAATAGACTGGTAATCCATTGTTGCTGTTTGAGACCTTATCCACATACTCCAAAGAGGTAGCATGCGTCATAGTTTATTTTTAAATTTTAGTACGAACCACTATCTCAATGGCCACATACTACTACAGGCCTCTTTCAATACACAATTTCCAACCACCTCTTGCTGTATCCTTTGCAGATCAGTTTACCCTTTAAGCGTGCGTTCATCACGTATCGATCTCAATACCGCATTAATGTGACTGAAAAATTTATCACGCAGGGAGGGAAAAATGAGATAATTGAAAAATTTACAAAGTCATCGCATTTGTCAACTTCATAAAGACGATGTTCTAGTATTTAGGCACAAGGGTCCTGCGTAATTAAGATAAATATCTGTACCATACCACAGCAGCGTTAGCAGTATTTTATAAAACATGTCAATTGAAGAATATGCAGAAAACTTGAAGTCAGCACTTCAACAATATCCTAACTTCCCATCAAAAGGTATCCTGTTCGAAGACTTTTTACCCATCTTCCAAAACCCAAAGTTGTTCCAACAGTTGGTCGATGCGTTTAAAATGCATTTAGAATCTACCTTCGTAGATAAGAAGATTGATTACATTATTGGTTTAGAATCTCGTGGTTTCTTGTTTGGCCCATCTTTAGCCTTGGCTATGGGTATCGGATTTGTTCCAGTAAGAAAAGCCGGTAAGTTACCTGGTGAATGTGTTAGAGCAGTCTACCAGAAGGAATACGGTGAAGATGTCTTTGAAATGCAAAAGAATGCCTTACCAAAGGGTGCCAATGTTGTGATAATAGACGATATCATTGCCACAGGTGGTTCTGCCGTTGCTGCAGGCGAATTAGTGACTCAAGTCTCTGCCAACGTTTTGGAATATGATTTTGTGATGGAATTAGACTTCTTAAACGGAAGAAGTAAATTGAACGCTCCAGTGTTTACTTTATTGAATTCCCAAAAAGAGGGATTGAAGAAATAAGTTTAGCTATCTTACCAGGAGGTCATATCTATATATGTGTGATAAATAATAATTAGTGTTATTATTAGTTTTTAGTGTATCTAAAGTATTTTTCAAAGTTTTTCATTAGCTTCTGCTATTTGAGCCAATCTGGACCCAGGTTTCACACTCCAATCAATCATCTTTTCGTGTCTTTCTTGGTATAACCATTCATTAACTTTTGTGAAGTGTTGACAACCGAAAAATCCTCTGCTCGCACTCAACGGCGAGGGATGGACCGATTTGAAAACTCGGAAACTATCTGGCATTATTCGATTACCGTCTTGTAATTTCTTATGTTTTGGATGTTTTAATAATTCTTCCACCAGTTTAATAGCATTATTACCCCACAGGATAAATGCCAGACTTCCACCAGACTCTAATCGATCCTCAATAAGAATTTCAACTATTCTTCTGGTGAAGATTTCCCAACCTTGTTTAGCATGTGAATTGGCATTGTGTGCTCTAACTGTTAATGCAGTATTCAACAATAAAACACCTTGTTTGGCCCATGGAGTTAAATCTCCAATCGAGTTATCGACAACAAATTCAGGATAGTTATTTTTTAATTCTTTGTACATATTTTTCAGCGATGGAGGTGCAGGTGTAGGTGGCTGCACACTAAATGCTAGACCATGAGCCTGGTTATGATTATGGTATGGATCTTGTCCTATAATAACAACTTTCACATTTTCGAAAGGTGTCAATCTGCTCCAGGAATAAATATTGTTCGCAGGTGGAAAAACAGTATGTGCAGCTTGTTCCTGCTTGAGAAATTGTTTTAGCTTCACAAAATAGGGTTTCTTGAACTCCTCTTTCAATTGAAGAAACCATGTTTTTTCCATGGTATGCATTTCTAACTCCAACATTTCTTTCAACATTGTGCTCATATTTTTAGCATATACCCCAATACTATCGTCCTCGGCAGCACTGGCAATTTTGATGTCAGTAGAAATGTTGTCTGATGCCTGATCTTTCTCTTCGTCCTTCTTCTTTTGATTCCCTACAGGATTCGAACGTATCTCTCCAGTTCCAACAGGTTTAACTCTCTTACTTTTGCTGAAGAACTCTTCAATGGTCATCGACCTTCTCTTTTGGTTAACTGTCATCACTCATACAGACCCCACTGCCGAAATTATGCGACCATTTAAGCAGTCTGGTTCATATAGAGGAGTTGTTTTACATCTATCTCATCTCGATTTAACATGTTTTATTTTTAAGACGTTCTGACAAATTTTAGATACAAACTGGGGAGAAAACCCTTTTCTAAAAATTAGGCATGTAAAAACTATTACCTATACGAAAATGGCTAAGCTTGTAAAGGAATTATACAGAATCTAACCTCCATAAAGAGATTAACAATTGCGTAGAATTTATCTGAACGTACATTAATTCAAAGCTATATGTATTAAGATTTGAAGCTAGTGACATTGACGGCGGAACTACATTTATCTTTCGAAGATTACAGCAAATTGCATATATAACAGAACTATATTAATTGAGGAATAGGTATGGTTACATCATTTCCGTATCCTTACACAAATGGTGTCAAATCATCTAACACCTCTTTAAGATCACTGGTACCACCTGCTAATCCTGCTGGCAGTAGTACAACACGACCTAGGGGTTTGTCACGATTACCATCGTCAGATGATGCAAGTCATAACAATGATGACAATATAAAACCGAAATCAAGTATACTATCATTAGCCAATGATTTTAGTAAAGAATCTCAAAACGCTGGGTCTAACGCAACATCACGGCGGTCCACGAGCTCACTGCGAAACCAAAATAATGTTATGGACAATATACAAATAGAGGATAAAAATAAAGGAGACAAAAATGTTTATGAAGATACTGAAGCTGCTCAATTAGCAAAACCAGAGGCTTCGCTCCTTGAAACCAGTCCGAAAAGAAATACATCGTCAAAAAGTTGGAGCATATGGAGTTCCAAACCAAAAAAAACATTAGAACTGGATACTACAACTCCTACTAACGATACCAATACTAGTAATCCTCGAAATAACAATGATGTTGCTGTTCAAACTTCTGTTAGTACCACAACTGAAAATGAAAATGGAGAAGTGACTCCACTTGACACAGGGTTTGGAGGTGTATTTTCTAATGTATTTCTTCCCTATAAGAAACCAGACGCTGTCAAGTTTAGCTCTCATAACAACATGTCATCACAATCTAATGAGGAAGTAGAGTTTCAGAATCCCAATATAATGGTCCCTCATTTCGAAGTTCTCCCTAACAAGAATATTTTATCATCGTTTTGGGAAGCAATTTCATATATGAAGAGTAAATGGAGCAAAAAACCTAGTATACATGATAGAACCATGGAACCGTTACAAAGAATTAGTCCCAAGGATAAATTACTGAAATTATCAGAAAATGGAAGAAGACCAGTCAACGTACTAATCGTGGGAGTACATGGGTTTTTCCCCACGAAAATGATAAGACCGTTTATTGGCGAACCGACAGGTACCTCAACTAAATTTATCACAGAAGCAGAGGTTGTAGTTGAGCAATATTTTAGAAAACACAATACCCCAGTGGAGATTAATAAGATTGCTCTGGAAAGAGAAGGTGATATAATCGAAAGAGTGGAATTTTTTTTCGAGATTATGAAGCAATGGTGTCAAGAAATCAATGAAGCAGATTGTATTTATTTTGTAGCACATTCCCAAGGTTGTCCTGTAACCATGATTTTGTTGGGTAAATTAATTGATTCGGGTATATTGAACTTGAATAATGCTAATTTTTTTAATAAGCCAGAAGGCGTTACATTTTGTTCTAAAGACAAAGTAATTGGTATATTGGCCATGGCTGGCGTTAATAATGGACCGTTCTATGGTGCTGATCAAACGTTATTTGGTAGAGCATATTCAGTAATCGAAAAACGTTCAGGTAAAGAATTATTTGAGTTTCAAAAATTTGATTCAGAATTATCTAAATTCTTAATATGGGGGATACGAATATTGCTCTTATATAATGTAAAAATAGTCTTCGTGGCTTCTGTGAACGACCAGTTAGTACCATTATATTCGTCTTTGTGTATATTTGCACACCACCCTAATATTTTTAGAGCTACATTCATCGATAAAGATTCCAATACTCCG
Source organism: Cylindricascospora bacillispora (assembly GCA_030573655.1). NCBI lineage: Eukaryota > Fungi > Ascomycota > Saccharomycetes > Saccharomycetales > Saccharomycetaceae > Cylindricascospora > Cylindricascospora bacillispora. The sequence goes on along the minus strand of JAJMDR010000052.1, from coordinate 20,693 downwards.
AAATTTATTACAAGAATAGTAAAAATTGCAGGTGAATTACTAAATTTAGGTTATGACGACCATGGTATTATAAAAGAAATTAGTGCCTCGTTGGCTGGACCATTGACTGGTGGTGGACATTCTGCCATTTACAAAGAAGCGCAAGTGTATGAATTGGGTATAAGATTCCTATTAGAAACGACAGATTTACAGGAAGAAATACAGGTGAAATATACGCCATATCAGCTGGCTGATTTGGGGGCCAATCCATATCACTTGCCCTGGTGCATGAGGGGTTTACTGTTTGAAACCAAGAAACATTTGAATGATGAGGAGCTCCCATTATTGGTGAAGGAATTTGATGAGTGGGAACCCGAGAATAAACAGTTAAAAGGAATTAAATATAGATTAAACGGTTTAAAACAGCGAATTGATATTTAACATATAACTATATATAAACCTGTATATATATATATATAATATAGACATAAAACACAGCAGTGTAATTATCACACTGACATTCTTAAATGAAAATTTGTACCGAAAATAACAAGCCAAAATGAATAACAATATAACCTTGCATATGAAGCCTGAAAAAGCCTCGTGGAAGTCAATTGTTATATATATTCATTAAGGAGTGGTAAGAGATCATATTGTAAGATGTTACTGCAAAACGTACTGTTGTTTGGTTATTTTTGTTTGCTTAAGGCTGCGGTTCAAGCCTTCGTTGATGTTAAGGAACTCCAACAATTGATGGATACAGATGGAATCATCACAGTTACTGACAGCAATTATATAAAATTAAAACAAGGTGTGGAAGGCTTTTACAACTTAGTCTATATTACAATGAATGAAAAAGATGCGACTACTAAGAAATGTGCAATTTGTGAACCATTTGAGAGAAATGTACGTAAAGTTGCTAATGCAATTTATAACCAACATCCAAATAGCCCGATATTATTTTATTTAGTAGATGTTAATGTCAACAAACAATTAGTGAAGGATCTTAAGTTATCGAGAATACCACATGTAGTACTTTATCCTCCAATCGAAGGTGCATCTGGCCAACAATTTTCATGGGATCGTTCACCATTTTATCAATATCAATTCGAAGATCAAAGCACTAAGAATGTGTTGCATTTAGCTGATTTTGTGGCAAGAGTACTAAAGGTTTCCATTACAGTGCATCAGGATTTCGATTATCAAGAATTCTTCACATATTTTGGAATTTGTATAACACTATTTGTAGTGGTCAAAAAACTAATTCTACCACGTATTCCTAATAAGTCTAAAGTAGCATGCATAATATTAGCATTTAGTATATTACTGCCAAGCATTACTGGTTATAAATTTACCCAAATTAATGGAATTCCCTTTATTGCACGTAATGACAAAAATGAAATAATGTACTTCAGCGGTGGTACGGGATGGCAATTTGGAATTGAAATATTTTCAGTTTCCTTGATGTACTCATTGTTATCGTCTTTTGTTCTATTGTTGATCTTTTTACCAAAATTATCTATGACTGAAAGAATGCAAAATGTAGCTAGTACCATATCTGCATGCGTTATATTTTATGTGTTCTCATATTACCTCTCATGTTATAAAATTAAAGATCCTGGATATGAATTTGTATATTAATAATCACAATATATACATAGTGTATTAGTACCTAGAATAAAAGAAATAACTATATGCTTAAAAGTAGAGTTAAAATGCTCACAAATAAAAATGGAGTTCGAATATAAAATGCAGAAAAAGAATATATGTTGTAATAAAAAAAGGGAAATACATGATATACCCATTTATGCAATATCATTATATTCATTTGAGTTATTTGTTAATGCCTGGTTCATATTATCTTCTTCCGAACTTTTATTTATGATGAAAAAAGATCCAAGGATAAGAATAGCACCTAGGAAATAAATAAATGGCATAGGTTGATGTTTGAAAATGAAATCCCCGAACATTGCTAGAGGTATTGTTGTACTTAGACCTACAGTCACGGTCAATGGGCTTGTCAATAACATAGCATTGGCCCAACAGAAATCACTGACAAAAGTTATTAGACAGTTCACAATCACGATCAAGATGACTCTTGGATTCGTTGGTAATTCAAACGTTTCCCAGCCTAAATAATCAAATAAGATTATCGAAGGCCATAAAAAGATCAGGTTAAATAACCCGACAAATCCGAAGAAGATCTTCATATTAACTCTAGTTTCATCCTTTACGGTCCTTTTTAGCATTGTACTATAGACACCATATAACAACGCACCTAATAAAGCTAGCAAATTACCTATCAGCGTCTTTACAGCATAGTTTTGCATATCATCGTCTGTCGCAATTCCTGGGAGTCCATGGCCTGGAGGAGGTCTATGAACTCGTTGAGCATCTGACTTGGTAACTAACATTATCCCGATGAAAGATATGAGGGAGCCAAGCAGCTTGGTACCGTTCAACGATTCCACTGAACATAGTGCTCCAACAAACAACGTGAAGAATGAAGAAGTGGACGACAACATGGTTTGAGAAGCCACTGAAGTATAGGACAACGATGCGTTGGTAACAAAATTGGCTAGGAACCATAAGATACAAAACTTTGCACTTAACTTAATGGTATCAGACAAGGACAGTCTCTTTTTGGATAGGCTCTCGTCGTTTCCATCCTGCGAATCGACTTCGCCTAATAATGGACTTTGGCTGTCTTCACCTTCCTCTTCTATAATTAGTTCCTCATGGATATTGACAGATCCAGTCGTCCTATAATTTCGTAATAATGCTTGTAATGTGGGCAATAAGTAAAAGATAAATGCCGCTGTGTTGATATATGTGATAAAGAATGGTTTTCGATAGATACCATTTTCAAAAATCAAATTGATTAAAAACGATGAAAGCACCCATAACACTACAACCACTCCTAGTAAGATCAAGCCTAGAGTCCATCGTTTACTGAACGTAGTCATTTTCATCCTGTCGATATAATGGGCTTTTATTTTTATTATTTTTGTTTTAAAAACGGATTTGCTCGAAGTATACAGAGTATCTAAAGACGCCTTCCTCCAGTAATAACAATGTCAAATAGAATAAAATAAAGAAGAACAGTTTCTTGAGTTACGTTTGCCTTAAAATATGCTAAAAGATTATTTAGATAGTACCAATATATGAATAAATAAATGAATAAATAAAAATACGTATTGATCTTCCTTACTGATCAGAAGATTGAAAGGGTCATCGAGAAGCTCGATTGTCTGTGTCGTATTATCTGAAATTTTTTTTGTATTTTTTCAAATTTTTGTACGTTAAAAATGGGAAACTGTGTATTTATCGTCATGTGATATTAGCACAATGACTGGTACGATACGAATCAATAATCCAACAGCTAATGCATGATAAGAAGTCAGAAAAGGTGCGGTGACGGGGCGTTGCGACCGGCCTGGCAGGTGCGGCTCACAGGACGTTTTGCAACTGGTTTGCAAGCTTGCGTTCTTGTCTTCCCTTTTTCATAACTTGTTTCAATGCAGCGCTGTCCAGGGGATCCAGCAGTTCGAAGGAGCACAATAATCCGTCACTCACACTCATGACGGCCCCCCAATTGTCGAACTCTCCGCAATAGTTTGGGGCAGAGAATACAGTCACTAGACTTCTGTCGTTGAAGAACTCGTAGCCGTCTTCGACAACCATATGAGCCCGACAAACTAAATCGAAGCCAAACTTATTCAAGAATTTGTTTATGGCCACCTTGTTGTAACAGTAGCTAACGCCTCTCTCATTGTCTTCCCATTCGTTCGGTGAATCGGTTGGATCTGACCATAATAAATCATTGATCAAGCCGAAATCCGGCACATCTGTAGGTCTACTGACGTGTCTGATTTCATCCATCGAATTTAGCACAGGAGACAATCCACCATGTACACAAAAAATCTTGCCTGTGACAATGGCTGCCAAGGGCAAAGTATTGAATGTATCAATGAAAGTTTTCCATGTTTTGATATTGCAACGTCTTTTACATTCATCGTAAAACCCATAGACTCTTGTGACATTGGCACATTCGTGATTACCTCTCAGTAAAAAGAAATTCTCTGGGTATTTAATCTTGTAACAGAGCAATAGTAAGATAGTCTCTAAAGATTGTTTTCCCCTATCTACGTAATCACCAAGGAAGAGATAATTTGCCGCTGGTGGGAACCCACATTTCGTAAATAATCGTAACAAGTCTGTGTACTGACCATGAACATCTCCGACAATCTTGACAGGAGGTGATAATTCCAATAATGTTGGTTGTGAGAGGAATATTTCTCTTGCCAATACACAGATTTGTGAAATTTCATAATTTTTTAGGCACACATTCTTGGTACGTTTACCTGAATACCCTGCATCAAGTAATCTTTGTATGATCTCGTCGATATCAATAGGTTTCTTTTTCTTGTTATTGATACCAAGAGTCTCTTTCTCTTCATTAGCTATTTCTCTATTAGCATTTCCCTTGTTCCCATTAAGGGATGTGTACAGTTCATTACTATTGCCATTAGGATGCTCTGAATTCAAGTTGCTATTAATCATTTCTATAGCTTTCTCAGTTGGTATATCCTTTGACAGATCATTACCGGTCATCTTTAAGCCAAAATAATCCATTTCACCAGTAGAGTTATTATTAGTCAAAGATGAAAATATTCCCGGTGAATTCAATGGAGTTGTATATGCTGTATTGTTGCCTGACCCTAGAGAGGACTTTCTACTATGCAAGGATGAAACAAAAGAACTTGATCTGGAAATGTTACTTTCGACACCACTGGCCAGGATATCAAAGAAATCACTCTTACCACTACTATTGTTCCTCTTAGAATAAGGAAATGCTAAGTTACCGTCAATAATGTTTGTCGCAGTTATATTACTGTCATCATCGTCCACTATAGCATTTTCGTTATCTGCACCAGAGAATGATTTGCTTGCCTTAAGTATAGGAGATTTTGGTGCCATTTGTATCATCGAAGGAGGCAACTCTGAATTACTTTGGCTGTAGCTGGGAATTTTTATCATATTTGGTCTGGTCAAAGTATCTTTAGTTAATGGAGTAGATGTTGATGGAGACGGTATGGGAAGAGCTTGGGTATAATTAGAAGTAGTAGTCTCATCAGCCAATGTTGTAAGCGATTTCGACTGTGAAATTATATCGTGGGTATTATCATCTCCCACAACAGTGCTGTTAGATAGAGATGTGTTTGTGACTCCATAACCACGGGAGCTTGGAGTGACGGGGTCATTGGTATGTACAGATTTCTTTGTCGTAGACCTAGAATTGTTTGAGGCTGACCTAGTTCTATTCTTAGAAGAACTTCTTGATCTATCCGTAGAATTAGATCTCCTGTTAGCCGATCCCACTTTACTCTTAGACGTAGAATTCCCCATTAGTATGACGATGCTATAAATATTAGGTGGTTTCTAATGAGTATTTCCTTCGGTCTTACCAAATCTCTCAATCTCTTCTTTTTGCTATATTATATATCGGTATATATATTGAGATCGCGCACTTGGATATACGGAAGATTAACGATATAGATTAGACTTACAGTTCTTCTATGTCTAATTGTTCTTTCTTTCTTTCTCGTATCTCTCTTGTATCCTTCGGTTAAGAACTAGAGTTCACTCCTTGAAAGAAACGGTTTAATTTTCCAAGTTTCCTGTAAAATTGATCTCTTACCAGATAAGAATAGAACACACAATATAAAAGAACAATAATAAATAATCTCACCAAAGTGCCCCCTGCTGGACTGACTATATTAGCTTGGCAAGTTATGGAGAGTTAGACGGGGCAGAATAGACTTTGTAAAACTACGAACAGGAAAGCGCATCCTCCAAGAAGGAAATAGAAATGTTAAAAATAGTAACAAAATTTCAACGTAAATCATTATTTGCAGTCACGACAACCATGACTATTAGATATTTAGGTTATATATGATGCTGATAGTATATATAGGTTGGTATCACCTGAACATAGTCCCATCTCTTTCACCTTGCAGTCTCCACTGACCTGATGGTTGCGTTGGGTTTATTCTTCTATGTATCTGCCAGGCTTCTCTAATATGTTCGGGTAAGATGGGACAATTCGAATGATATTTTTCTAATTTTATATCAATTCTGTTGAACTCCTTTACTAGTTTGTTGTATATGGTAATTAAACCTTGTCTCACTTCGTTGGAATTGTCTTTACTTTTAAGCAACCTATTATTCTTGGTCGACTCCTTAATGCTATCTTTTTCATCATCGTAAAATGGTCTGTCGCTTTCGTTTTCATCCACACTACTATATGCCTCATCCTCCTCTTGTAATTTATTCTTCACGGGGAAATTATTTAATATATCTTCGCCTTGTTCATACTTGGACGGCTGGTTGTCTGGTTCTACTAATTGTGTTAACTTCTTTAAATATTTCATTATTCTATACCCCATGCGTTTCTTTTCATTGAGTTGAGTTATAGACAAATTCACTAACCATTTATCACGTACCTTTATTGCCAAGGTGATTATTTCACCAATATATAATTTGCCAATCGCTTGTAAAAATACTCTCATGTTTTCGCTAACAGTTTGATTTATTACAATTCCCGCTAATTTCTTGACCTGCGTTTTATTTAAAGATGTCCTATGGAAAGCTTCAAACCTATTAGTTTGAGCCTCATCCAAATTTGTAACCAAGAGTTTAAATTGTTCATCCTGAGTTAATTCTTTGGGTCTGGGGATGGTTGCGATATTCTGGTTGTAAATATCCTGTGGGAAAGTAAGATGTTTGGGTATACTGTTTATTTTACCACTCAACTGACGTTTGTTTTCTGATTTTGAAACTTTGTTTAATTTGTATCGAGGCAGAGACTTGGTGTAGCTGTCCATAACACCATTTCCTGTCCTTATTTCATGTAATTTCCATTTTATGTAATTTTGATCATCTTCGATTATTTGTTTGATTATCTGTTTTGTAGATTGATAGTTGGCTGTAGTGATAATGTTCGCATAATTTGATCTTGGTAATACTTCCAAAGGATCAGATGACATCTTAAGAAGGTCTTATTATTGGCCTCGGCGTGTGTTTCTTGTGATTGCCCGTATCGCTTATTCACTATATCAATAGGTTCTTAAATTTGTTCTTAGAATATTTCGAAATATATATTTGAAAAATTATCTGTTGCGATGCCCTCTCTCACGCAACTTCCAGATATAAATTCGAAGAGAGTGAGAGCCTCCTCATTAAAGGTCTGACGAATATTGGCATCTGTGATTTATAATGGCGGAATTGAAGGAACAGGAATATGTGCATAAGGTTTACAATGAGATTGCACCTCACTTTTCTCAAACAAGATATAAACCTTGGCCGATTGTAACAGAATTTTTAAATAATCGAGAAACTGGTAGTATTGGTATTGATGTCGGTTGTGGTAATGGTAAATACCTAAATATTAATAGGGATATCTATATTTTAGGGTCAGACCGATCTGCTGGCTTAATTCAATGTGCTAGTGAAATAAATCCCAAAGATTATAACTTATTGGTGTGCGACGGGCTTTGTCTACCGCATAGAAACGATACATTTGATTTTGCCATATCTATTGCTGTTGTTCATCATTGGTCTACCAGAGAAAGAAGAGTGGCAGCAATTGCCCACATTCTAAGTAAAGTAAAGTCTGGGGGAGAAATGCTAATTTACTGCTGGGCACTAGAACAAAAATCCTCTAGAAGAGGCTATCACGAAGGTATGGAACAAGACGTCATGGTTCCATGGGTGTTACAGAAGAAAGATGATAAGAAAGACAAGACTCAAAAGAAGAAGAAGAAGACACGTCGTAATCCTCTTCCCGATTTGACTGATATACCGTTACCCCAAAGGTCGGAGTACCTAGCCAACTGGAAGCAGGAACAAGAGAAGCTTCTCAGTAAGACATCGGAACCAGCAGATGAAGATGATAAAGAGGCCGGTACCGAGGAAGTGAAATATAGATTTTATCATTTATATAAGGAAGGAGAATTAGAAGAGGATTGTATTAATGCAGGTGCAGCCATAGTATCTACTGGCTACGAAAAGGATAACTGGTATGTAATAGCATCCAAACCGTAATCGGTTTGCCAACAGTGGGATGTGTGATCGTCGTGCTTATTGTTGTAAAAAGATCTGTTCGGCAGAAGCTTAAAAACTATCTTTTAAACATTCCAACCTTAGTTCTCTGTGTAATTAGTCATTAATTGGGATCCAACCGGACTCTTTTGCTTGCTGTGCTGAAAGTGTTGAGATTTTGACATGTTTTTGGTTCGTTTTTTTTTTGCAATGAACAGCATATTTTAAAGAACTAAAAATTGAAAAAAATAACTTTAAGGAAACTCTTGATATTGTGTGATTCTAAAATGGCCAGTCAAATAATACCCAAACAACATAATTAGAATTAGTAATATCATTCAATACTGTGATTTTTGTGATTTTTTCTTTGTGCATTGGAAAGAAAGGGCGAACTACGATATAAAGATGCCTGTTATAGTCCATGGTAGTCAGGAGTTTCATTTATCCCATGATGAAGAAGATAAATTAAATCAATTCCAAATGATTTCTAATTTTAAGGAAGATGATTTACCTAACGTAATTAAGTTACTACAGAACCACGGTTGGAATTTGGAACCGGCTTTGACTAGGTTTTTCGATGGTGAATGGAAGGAGTCTTTGGATATTACTAATTCTTTGGGGCCCACGTCTTCTTCATCCGCAGCTACAACGCTGAATGATAACAACAATATGCAACCACCTACAATAAATATGAACTCTAGGACACATAATCCCTTTATAGCAACCCAGACTATAAATTATATACCGAAATTACCGATCGTGTCAAAATTGCCTATTGATTTCAAACAAAAGATTAAAGTTGTTGGACTAGACGATCAAAAAGTTAAAAATGCACTATGGGAAGCTCCTGGAGATCCTAATTCATCATTAGCACCTCTTTGGATTATATTGCTGCTACTTCCAAGGTTATTATCTAGATTGGCTTTTAGTATTGTCTCTCTTTTATGGACAATTGTTTCATTTGGTTTTAAGGATGATCTAAATAAGAATAAAAGACACTCAAAAATTCATAAAGTTTTGAAAAATCCACAATTCAGGAATAGTTCATCTATTTTGGAAATCCTAGAACATAACATTGATGACTCTAATGTGAGGAATAAATTAGACAGTTTGATTTCTCCAAGCAGCACCTCTTTCAATGATCTTTTCAACGAATGTCAAGATGGATATAAATATCTTCTAATTATTTTGATTGGTAGAACTTACTTCCCAAAAGATCCTGAGAAGACTATGAGTCAGAATGAAAAGGATGCACCAGAGGAGCGTAAAGATGAAAGTATGATTGATAGAAATTCACATTTATTAATATCCAAGATTTTGACGGATCCAGAAACCATACAATTGCTAAGTGAAAAAGGCGAATCATTAAAGATTTATTTGGGACAAATTACTGAATTGGAACCGTGGTATATCGCTAGATCTCTGAAAGTTAACTATACTCCGGAATGTTTGCTTGTAGCTAACGTAACAAATGGAAGTGTTGGCAACATTAACAAGATGTCAGTCTTGTCAAAACTAAAAATTAGTTCACCAAAGAGATTTTATAATTCGTTGAAATATACAATGGAAAAATATGAACCTGAATTGACAGTAAGCAGAAAAGATATGGCCGAATTAAAGTTAGCCAGAGAAATAAAGCAACTACAAGAACAGGCATATAATGAATCATTGGAAAAGGATAGACAAAAGGAAAGGGCTAAACAATTGGCACAAAGAGAGGATGAATTGAAAAGAAAAGAGGAATTAGAAAGAGAGCTCAATTGGAAAAGAAAAAATACTTTGAAACATTTACAATGGTTGCAATTATGTTTTGAAAATATGGAACCTGGAAAGGAAATTCACTCGAGCAAGGCAACAGACAGTGATAAACTTGCCATTTTACAAATTAGAACTTCAAAGGGTCTAAGATTCATTAAACGATTAGCAGCCACAACCAGCTTGCATGCCTTATATGTTAATATTGGATGTCATTTATATTTAGACACTTCAACGCAAAATGAGAATGATTGGGAGGCTTTATTGGTGCAAAAGTTGGAGCAATTAGCACAAGACGATGATATTTTACTCAGTGCTGATATGAGGGACAAGGCAGTATCCAATGATATAGAAAGTATAAAAAAATTAATTAAGACAGAAATAGATGACTGGAAAGAGAAGTATGCCACCGAACTAGAAGAAATTACGTTTGATTTTGAATTAGTATCACCATTCCCCGCATATAGAGTGCCTGTTGAAAAGAATATTTCATTAACTGAAGTTTCACAGGTCTGGCCTAAGGGAAATTTATTGGTAGAGGAAATTGTATCGTCTGATGAGGAAGAGGAAGAGGATAAGGATAAACATGAACATGAACATGAACATGAACAAACTGAAGTAAACTGAAGTAAACTGATAAAAGATTACATTAAGGAAGGATGATATTGGAAAAATAGTTCACGAAGCATATAAATCGGCCAGTAGCATGATGATAAACGCATTTTTGAGAGAATTTGGAAATGTATATATTACAGGATATTTACATAAAACTACGTACGATATATACGCAACAAGAATGGATTTTGAACACATTAGGAACGAGCTCAATATCACCTAACAACCATAACATGATAGATAGCACACTTACTCAATCCCAAAAAAAAAAAAAAAAAAAAAAAAAAAAAAAAAAAAAAAAAAAAAAAAAAAAAAAAAAAAAAAAAAAAAAAAAAAAAAAAAAAAAAAAAAAAAAAAAAAAAAAAAAAAAAAAAAAAAAAAAAAAAAAAAAAAAAAAAAAAAAAAAAAAAAAAAAAAAAAAAAAAAAAAAA
>JAJMDR010000051.1:0-77784 GCA_030573655.1 Cylindricascospora bacillispora | reverse complement strand
TTCGACGTCGTCGTCCCCGTCGCTGGGTTCCCGTACTGGTCCGTCGTGGAGTAGTACGACACTAAGTCCGTCTCTGTGCGCTGCTCGTCGCTGCTCGTCGTCGTGTAGGGCTCGGGGATCACAAACGATATGATTTTCGACGTCGTCGTCCCCACTACTAAATATCCATTAGTGTCTGTGGATGTGAAGTATGAAACAAGGTTTGTTTCTGTATGTGTTGGATCATTAGAGGTAGTTGTGTATGGAGGAGGTATTGAAATAGTTGGGATCGTCGTTGTCCCGGTTGCTGGATAACCCAAGTTGTTATTAGTTGAATAATATGATACAATACCATATCTTGTTACAGTACCTGTTACTCCAATAACAGTTGTACGTGGTGGAGGTATAATGAAAGAAACAATTTTAGAGGTAGAAGTGCCTGTGATAACAACACCTAAGGAATTGGTAGTTCTATAGTATGAATAATAATTCGTTTCAGTATGATAGGGATCTGTGGAGGTTACGGTAATTGGACTTGGAAGACTGAAAGTAGCTACTATAGTTAATGTAGTAGTTCCAACATAATTAGATCCAAATACATCACTTGTTTGAAAATAAGAAACATATTTCGTCAATGTGGAACCTCCAGATGTTACAGTAGTTAAATAAGCAGGAGGGATGGAAAGAGGAGTCAAATAATAGGTGGCTGTACCTGTTCCAGGTATACCTTGATTATCAAAAGTTATGTAGTATGATAGAACTTCTGTGTATCCATCACTATTCGTACCACTTAATGTGGTAACAGAACCATAATTAAAGAAGGGAGGCATGTAACATGTAGCACATGTGCCAGGTCTATTAGGATTAGGGACTGCACCAGAATAACTTAAAGCCCCTTTACCGACATTTGTTGACCCGTAATTTAAATCAACAATCGCTATCTTGGAGCTATCGTAACCTGGACCAATTTTAACGTCTGCAGATTGAAGATTAAAAAATCCTGCAGTCAAATGAACGTTATCACCATCATACTGGTATGAATTAAGGCCTTGTGTATATGCTAGTTTATTACCATTACCAAAACCATATACTCTGACATTTGAAAATAATACTAGTATAAAAATTGAAGTGGGATCCTCCAAAAAATACACTTGATCAGAGGAGACCAAGAAATTGATAGAGTATACCGATCCTTTGCCAATGACGGAACAACCGCCACCTTTCATATCTTGTGTTAACTTCCAATTTGCATTCTCCATACAGATGGTGCCATAATTATTGATTGGGACGCTGTTGACACCCAAATTGACAGAGGCTGTGTAGGCAGTGCCCGAAAATAAAAAGGACAATTGGCCGTTGTTAACTGGCGAACTTGTAGAACTTATTTGGAATGAGGATCCTGAATTGCCTCTGACAAAGAAGAAACCATTATTTGTGAAAGAACTGCTGCCCATACTGACGGATAATCCTCCAGCAGAATTCGAAGAATCAATTCTAACAGTCCCGTAATTAACAAAACTCGAGCCTCCAAAGCTGACTGAAACTTGCGAAGTAGAACTTGACAAAGCCCCGATATAAAGGGCACCATATACTGTCCCTCCTTGGTTGAAGCCAGCTTTCGTGACATTGGTTAGTGCTAAGTAAACATCTCGATTAACTTGGACTGTATCTGTATAAGTTGGGGAATTCGCCGCAAGAGTGTTCTGGGAAATGGTTATTAATGCTTCTGCGATTGTTATGGCGTAGGACATGCATAGCAGTAGCATCCATATAGGATGGTGTGTAATTCTTAAAAAGAGCCTCATCACGGAGATATTTTTCAAAAATATAAAACTAGTAGAAAATAACTTTCTCCTCTTTCTCAATATCGAAAAAAAGCTCCCTAGGCGTGCGAAAAATAATATTCCTAAATAAGAGACCTAAAGAGAAGAATAAATTAAATGAGCCAAAATAAAAAAGATGAGAAAGTAGCTATTTGCCAAAACTTTGAAGAGAAATAGATTCTAAAGAAGCAAACAGTTATTTAACAGCAAATGATATTTTTTTTTTGATTTACTTCTATAGAGCTCAATATTGATAATATAAAAGTACAATTAGTGTTGTTCTTTAAAAGACGATATTAATGTTATGTGTGTATGCTTGATCCTGTATAGTATAGTAATCCGAGATGAAGTGACCAAAGGGTGCTGAAGAAACGACATGAACAAGATACATGGGTTTCGGGGTTATATATATATAGAAATTTCTTAAACAATTCTTCTAGGGTTTTCTGTAATACAAGTAAGTGCATTGAGATAATCTTGTTAAAATACCGAAAGGCCTTTCCGTTTTCCTGGTTGGAAGATAACAAAATATTAGAAGTTTATTTTACGCAAAAGCAACGAGCGTTGCAAATCGAACGAATCCTTTATGAATAATTTCGATTCCTGGCCGTGGAAGAACTCAAGGAAAAAGAAAGAACATTGTTTACCTATTTTAATTCGTATTTTGGTCAATAAATGTCCTTATTGTCCTACGGCACAATTCTTGAATATATAGGGGGTCTTGTGCGGTGGCTACCGCATTTCTTCGTTCGAAATGTGGTATTCGGAGAAAGCGAATGTTGTCGAATTGTACATTTTTATCCGGGCTAAATGTTGCAAGAAATTCCACTGACGCGAGCAGACAAAACCCCATTTGCTTGCCACGGGAGAGGAGCTACTAACGTAAAAATAAGAAAAAAAACGCAGAATTTACTAAAAGTGTAAATATGGTCCCGGTGACTACTGCGTGCAGTTCAACAATCATTTGTTGATCCTTTGTGGGCAAGGATAAAAATAAAAAAATGTTGTGTTTCTCGGTCGTTTCTAGTGATGTTAGGTTGTAAAACTAAGCAAACGTTTGAACGGTAAGTAAAATATCTGATTGTCGAAGATTATCACCGATGTAGAGGAGTAGGAACGGGAGCTCCGCAGAGGCGTGCCAGGATTTGTCCGTGCTATCGGTTGGTTGGGCACTCTTTGGATTCCATAAATGAAATATTTGTCATGAAGTTAGTCAGTGTTTTTTTTCTTTTTGATCCTATTGGTGTTGCGGTGTTTGTTGAATTGTTTTGGGAGAGCACGAGTATTGTACGCGTTTTCATGACATTTTTTTTTTCTATTCCGCTGCTGGTAAACAGTAACTCGATCCCCTTTTATTACGGGAACGCAGGTCCGTTTCTAAATAAACACTTGGGCCTAAGGGTAGTTGCACTGCGTACATTGTTTGATCCAGACTTCAATATCCTTGTTTTCACTTGGGTCAGTTGATCCATATAGTACGGGAATGTAGGATAATTCGAATATCTAAAGCGTTGTGAGCGTCTCCAAGGGCTTTGACTGGTTTCGTACATTTGTCCAGACGATCTTTTATGGTGCGACATTTTTTTTTGTTTGTATTATTTTTCGAGTGCAGTCGGGAAAAGTGCTATTATATCCGTTGTATAAATAATTGTTTGTACGTTAGTTTGTGTCACAAATCTGAAGAACTGTAGTGCGAAAACTAAGTTTACGAGAAACAGATACACATAATTACATGAAAAGAAAGTGCCGTAAGTTTTCCTAAACAGGAGGGGTGGAGCACACTTATTATAATCATTTTCTCGTTCCACAACAATTACCTTTGTTTTTTGCCCTACAGCAAAAAGCAGGTTCAGCTGTACGTACAGTCTTCATTTTCTATTAATAAAAATTACTGTTTTTATGGGCTCATAGAGATGTACTTTTTATAATTTCTTATACAGCATTGTTGCCTCGATTAGCATATACCGAAAACCAATTGGTGTTCAATATATTTGTCCTAGGATTATTACTTTGGATTTCGCCAAGCAGATTGTAGAATTTACCTTTTGGATGACATCATTCAGTTTTATTTTGGAGGTTCCGTTACTAAATCTTTTTCCAATCATTAGGTTTATTCGGCTAGTGCTGGCTATTGCGTTTGTGGTTTATACTCTTCTCCAGTAAAGCTTACGCTAATTGGTCATTTCCAATAGAAATTGGATGAATACTAAATCCGCTAAACAATCCGTGGGTAAAACAACAATGCCAATGCCGCGTGACTCGGTGTTAAACATAAACCATTATATAATGATAGATTGGCATGAATACTAAACTGTCTAAATCTTCAAATGTAGAGTAATTTTTTTCTTTTGGAGTCATGCAGGCTGTAATCTTAATAGGAAGGCTTAGTTTCTGCTGACTGTAACTCATCATCGTTCTATATTTTTTCTAAATAAATGATGATCAACATTTATCCGGAGAAGAAGTAAATTTTTGATGCGATTCTGTTCCTCATTGAAAATAGCGGCAGTTATGCCGCACCCATGCTCTTGAACATTTTCATATTGCCATGATGTTAACAAAGTTTAGATTGGCAGAGTGATTCTGACACTACTAACAGATGGGTGATAAGAATATGCATGAGTGAATAAAGTTAATTAACGTTGGTTAGATATCCTGACCCGTTAAATATCTGTATCTGAATGGAATATTTAGAGACATATTAATCATTTAAAGTCGCAAAGCATCTCAATTTTGGAAGACACTTGAAATGTATGAACTATAAAAAAATGTAGAGAAGTAACAAGAAAAGAAGAATGGGGTAGTCTTGTTAGTAAAACACTTTAATGTAATACACTTTGGTGGCTTTCTAATGTAAATATTGGAAAGAATAATGTCAATACAATCCTCGTATATCTACAAATGACATTTTATTGAACACTGCCTTTAAAAAATTAAGATGAACACGAGTAAGAGTTTTCATATCAACGATATATTAGGTTATATTAACTTGGTAACAAATGTAATTAACAGCAAGAGGCATTTGACCATCAAGCTGTTTACCAGTATCATAGTTTTACTGACTTACATTATAGTATGTTAGAAAACTTTTCATCAAACACCAATCTTCAAATGCTAGAAGTAACAACCAGAAGCTAAAGTACTTCGGGTGATACCATTTTAGTGCTGGAATGAAATACCAAGATAAGATCCTCAGAGGCCTTTTGAACCATTGACGGATTTCGTAGATTCTGGTAAAAAAGGGTTTTTTTTTTGAGTGTTAACTTCCATGATTAGGGCAAGTAACAATATGTGCTTCAAACTAGTTGTGTTGTGCAGAAGCTAAATCAAAGTTGTTAGTCCTCAATGGTCTTAATAATGGCATTGTTCATGTATTAAAAAGTTGGACTTAATCGTAGTTTGTTCTTTGCCGTTGGGGAGGTAAATGTTAACCTACAATGACACACCAAGGCATCCATAATGGTGATGAAGTGTAAATTAGAAACTCGCCCTAACGCAATTAGATTTCTGTTGGCTAACATTTCAGCCAATGTCATCCAAAAAGTAAAATCCATCTCAATTCCTATTGCCTGTCCAGATGGTAGAGTCAACAAATTTTTCTCAAAGTGATTCTACGATAACCGGTCAAGCATATAGGATAATCGACAACATTTTTCATTAACACAAGCTGCAGAAGATGCCATAATTCAATCGAATTTTGGTTAACCATTCTTTTGAAGTTTATATAGAAATACACGATCATATCATCTAGAAAATATTCGGAATATAGAATTCAGAAAAACAAAGACACGATTTAGTAGAAGATTTAAGTCTAATTTATATCATTAGAAAAGATACCAACCCAAAAATACTGTGAAAAAAGAGTTAATAAAATGAATTCTGTTAAACAGATCAACGCTCAAGAATTATATAGTTTAATAAATCAAGATAATGTTATCACAATAGATGTCAGGGCAGAAGATTACAAGAAAGGTCATATTGTTGGGACATGGAATTATCCAGTTAGGGGTGAGATGACAACAGATGATTTAAACGATCTACACAATAAGTTAATTGATAATTATGAAAATGCAATAGTTTTATTTTATTGTAACAATTGTAATGGACGTGGTCCTCGTGTTGCTCGTCAATTCGAAGAATATTGCAAACTGAAATCCGTTGAAAACAATTATGAAATTGGATTCATCACAGGTGGTTTTAACGCATGGAATCAATTCTGCCACGAGAATGAACATATGAATCTAGTGGAGTACTAGTAAGTATAAGATGCTCTGAACACGTCAGTATTTATATGTATATATTCCTAATTATATATATTCCAAATGTTTTTCTCCTTAACTTTCAGAATATAATACAATCAAATTAACAAAGCTGGCTTGACACTAGCCATGAGTCTAGTGTCAGTAACATAATAATCATCCCATGAGGATATAGGTGCTAAATCCTTCCTATCGATTTTCTTGGCAAGATCTTCAATGGATACCCAAAGTATATTAATTTTATCAACATCTAAATTAACATCTTCCATGTCAGTAAGTCTTGTAATTGCTTTACCATAAACAATAGACCTATCTTCTGTATGTATATCCTATCAACAATATCCTGTCCACAAAAATGCACCGTTCACGCTATAAGTAGACCGTTCTACTTATAGCGTGGTTTCAATGCCAGTTCTTGAAGGTCCTTGGTTGTTGGATTATCTAATACTGTCCCATGACGTTCAAATGAAAAGAAGTTGATCACCCACTTAAATAAACTTCTTTTGGGACTATAATGTATTGTAATTATTTTTTTAGACAGACCAGCATTTTCTTGATCAATAAAAAAATGTCTTTCCTATGTGGAACTTCATAGACACATCTTAATAAAAACTACCATTTCCAGAGACAATACCAACCTTAAAAAATAATTCTTGAAAGGATTACCTTTATGGATGTGGACACAGGTACTATCATCATTATAAAGTTTAACGCGGTATGGTATAAATGTATCCAATGTATTTTCAGTCATCTCTTCAAACCTCTTGATTTCTTGTTCCAATTCAGTAGATGTGATTTTATTCACAATATGAAATTGCAACTTACTCTTCTATATAATATTTACAAAGGTGTATAAAATATATCACAGCCATACGGGGGGGGCAAATTTAATATCGGAATACATAAAGTAAAAGATCATATTAATGCAATTTTCAAGTCAAACTTAGGATTCCCATTATCGAACTCTATTCTTAACATTGCCCATAATAAGTCTGCAATTATTGAACCTACCGACAAAGCGTAGACCAGAGTAATAGCATAGAAAAAGTTACTGTTGCCTGATCCCATATCGATCCAGAGATGGTAAAATAAAGGAGCTAAAATAATACAATGGATATATGACAAAGATGAAACGACTGTATATTTCATATACCCCCAAATTGGCTTGAAGTATGGTATAAAACTAATAAAAAATGCCGAATCTGTTAAAGTTGGATAAGGTTTAGTTAATGCTAACCAACCTATACATAAAATGAAAGCATAAAATTGTTGTCCACTCTTAAATCTTACTGTAAACCCTATAACAAATGATAGGCAGAACAAATTGAATACCGACTTGAAGAATGGAATAAACACATCGAACATTTCAATAAAAAAATACCACCATAATCCTAAGTTAGGAAAACTCTTTTGAAATATGATAATCTCCCAAAAACATGCTTTCATAAAATCGAGATTATTATTATTAATTAAATAGCTCAATGTAAATAATACCGCCAAAGTCGTTAGAATTGTAGAATTTATGGAATTCCAGGATATTCTTTTAGTAGATCTTATGAGACCTAGTAAAGGCACAATTAATAGGATAGGATATACAGATAGGTAGCCAGCCAAAATAATACAAACAATTGCTATTTGGTCATAACCGGATAATGTAGCATGGAGGGAAGATATTATGAAGAAATTCGTAAATATTGTCGATGACTTACTGATACAGCTTAAAATAATTAATGGATTCATAGAGTATATTAGCCCCGGGAGCCAACTAGGCAGGTGTGGGGTAATTTGAGGAAACTTGGAAGTTATTCCAATGAACTGACACGCTATTAAAGTGTCAATTATCGAATATATTAGGGTTTCCAACAAGGGTGAATGATAACAAAATGACATGATCCACAATAACAACGGTGGATTGTGAACAACTCCGCCATTGTAAACCTGAAAACCTTGTGTTAATAAATAAATACCCTCGAGCAGTGATCGGTATGAGTTCACTGGAGTGGAGAATTCAACTCTTTCATCTAACAATTGGGATAAACTAGGGAATAATAATGGTATTAATAAACGAACAGTCACAGAACAAGCTGCTGTATAAAGTGTAGATTTTTGCATGATAAAAGAACTCTAAAGTATAGGCTCCGATTATAGGAATCAATCCAGACTTCAACAGTTTATATTTCCCTGCTTCCCTTGTAGGTATGCATGTTCATTGTAAGTTTTAACTTGAACGTGAATATTTTTTTCGTTCAATTTAAACTTAAAAAACAAAAATTTCATTATCAACAATCTACCACACTACATTCAAGCTGCAATTAACCTCTGCAAAAAGAACGTCAGGTACTTAATGGATTTCGAGACTAACGAAGATTTGAACGGGATTAGATTCACTTGGAACGTGTTCCCCAGTTCCAAGAGTGATGCGACTAAGAATGTCGTTCCAGTGGGGTGTTTGTACACACCTTTGAAGGATGTGGACAATTTATCACAAGCTAACTACAACCCTGTGGAATGTTCTGGCCCTCATTGTAAGGCAATATTGAATCCGTACTGTGCCATCGATCCAAGGTCTAACACTTGGACATGCCCAATTTGTCATACGAGAAACCATTTGCCTCCACAATATGCCAACATTACACAGGAGAATATGCCAATGGAATTGCAAAACACAACGATTGAGTATATCACCAACAAACCAATCCAATTCCCTCCAGTGTTTTTATTTGTTGTAGATACTACTTCAGAAAAGGAAAATCTTGATGCTTTAAAAGAATCCATAATCACTTCCTTATCTCTATTGCCACCAAATGCTTTAGTTGGATTGATAACCTATGGGACAGTAGTTCAATTACATGATTTATCAAGTGAGAGCATCCAAAGATTTAGCGTGTTTAGAGGTGACAGAGAATATCATTTCGATCAGTTGACTGAAATGTTAACTGGCCAAAAACCTGGCAGCACAATGGGTTCATTAACAAGTACTAAAATTACCCCCTTCTCCTTAAATAGATTCTTTTTGCCTTTAGAAAATATCGAGTTTAGATTGAATCAAGTATTGGAAAATTTGACCTCAGACGAATGGTCGATTCCAGCAGGTCACAGACCACTAAGAGCTACAGGTTCGGCTTTAAATATTGCCACATTATTATTACAAGGATGTTATAAGAACTTGGCTGCAAGAATTATTTTATTTGCTGCAGGGCCTGGCACTGTGACTCCTGGTTTGGTTGTTAAACCCGAACTAAAGGACCCTATTAGATCACACCATGACATTGATAGTGACCGTGCATCTCACTACAAAGCTGCATGTAAATTTTATGGACAATTAGCTACTAGAGCTGCCGAAAATTGCCATGCTGTTGATGTTTTTGCTGGTTGTTACGATCAAATTGGTATGTCTGAAATGAAAAAACTAACAGATTTAACTGGCGGTGTGTTATTATTAACAGATTCCTTTTCCACTTCTATCTTTAAACAATCCTACTTGAGATTATTTAACAAAAACGAGGATGGTTACTTAACCATGGCATTTAATGGTACTTTGACTGTAAAGACAAGTAAAGAATTGAAAGTTCAAGGTTTGATTGGCCATGCCTCTCCTGTTAAAAAAGCTAATACCTCTAATGTTAGTGATTCTGAAATAGGTATTGGTGGAACCTCAACATGGCATATGGCATCATTATCTCCACAACATTCATATGCAATCTTTTTCGACATTGTAAATAATCCACAAACACCAAGCAATTCTGCGACAAATCTAACATTTACACAATTTGTCACATACTATCAACATTCATCAGGTACAAACCGCATTAGAGTCACGACAGTAGCTAACCAACTTTTACCATTTGGTACCCCAACGATCGCTACCTCATTTGATCAGGAAGCAGCTGCCGTGTTGATGGCTAGAATTGCTGTGCATAAGTCGGAGACTGATGATGGTGCAGATGTAATTAGATGGCTAGATAGAACATTAATTAAGTTATGTCAGAAATATGCCGATTACAACAGAGATGATCCTTCGTCTTTTAGATTAGGAGCAAATTTCTCATTGTACCCTCAATTTGTCTACTACTTGAGAAGATCCCAATTTTTGAGTGTTTTCAATAATTCCCCTGACGAAACAGCCTTTTACAGACATGTATTCACAAGAGAAGATACGACGAATTCTTTGATTATGATCCAACCTACATTGACTTCCTTTTCTATGGAAGAAGATCCACAACCGGTACTGCTAGATTCTATCTCAGTGAAACCAAATACTATCTTGTTGTTGGACACTTTTTTCTTTATTTTAATTTATCATGGTGAACAAATTGCACAATGGAGAAAGGCTGGATATCAAGATGATCCTCAATATGCGGACTTCAAATCTTTGTTGGAAGAACCTAAACTGGAGGCCGCTGATCTCTTGGTAGACAGATTCCCCCTGCCTAGGTTTATCGATACTGAGGCAGGTGGATCCCAGGCGAGATTCTTGCTGTCTAAGTTAAATCCATCTGACAACTATCAAGATATGACACGTGGAGGGTCTACAATTGTCTTAACTGATGATATTTCATTGCAAAACTTCATGGTCCATTTGCAACAAGTAACTGTAGACAAACAAAGTTGAATTCGTACACGACACTATGAAATTCCTCTGAAGCCTACGGGCATAGTCGATGAAACTTAACAAATGTCTTTATATTTATTTTTTGTACGTACGTATATATGATGTACACATGATTATGTAGTATATATCATATTTTATTCCTACTATAGCTCTACAAACTTCCTCCAAAAGACTTTGATCTACGTTAAACCTGATGTGGATGCAGACATGCAAGTAGACTGTTCCATGTCGCGTAGATGGACTGTACAAGTTGCAACTGATATCTTAACAGCAACGGTATAGCACTGCTACTCTAGGAAGCGGGAACCTGGACTATCAGTATATGCTATATTCAGACACGCTCAATTATAGATACATTGCAATACTGTCCATGTAATTGCATATTCATTATGGTAGACGACGCACGTGAAAGAAGTGAGTTATAAAGAAACGCGTTAATTCAATATTGTTGATTCCTTCCCGATTCATAAAAGAGGCATGCGAAAAGAAACAGATCACAAAGCAAGTAGGTTGCTGGGATCAAAAGATACATAAGTAGATCAGTAAGCAAATTCAGGGTTTGGCAGTCTGGAATACAATTGCCACCATAGGAGGATAACTAGTACGGGTATTCGACACTATCAACAGCTGCCATGTTGGATTCAGTTCATCGATTATTTACAGATTTTTTTAGTGGGACAGACAACGGTAACAATAAGGTGGAGAAACGTAAACGAGAATATGGTGATTTGAATGACATCAAATACGCCAAAGATATAGTGAGATCCAAGAGACGTCTTAGAGGGAACAGGTCCAGGGCAGACTCCTTGGATAGCAGTTCTATGACCATTCCCAGGACTCAAACAGGTTATTTAAGAAGGAGACGGACTAACAGGATAACTAAGCCACAACAATATCACCATGGGAGAACTGCCAGCAAAACCAACATCAACAGCGGATGGCAAAGTGTATTTAGGTTCGTGAAGAAAGTCTTTTCAAATGATGATCAGACTTTACAAATGATGAGGAAACAGTCCGAAGAAAATTTGGGATATTCAAATTATTTAAAACAAAAGAACAATAAGATTCTTAAAGAACAACAAATCAAAGAAAGGATCATGCAAAGTGAGGCCTTTAAGAGGAAAATGCTTGAATTGAGTTATGAGAAAAAATTGAAGAATACCCTAAGGAAAAAATATAATGACAGTACCACTAATCTTGCCGAAAAGGAAATTATGAACATACCCTCTGATTCTATTACGGATGATAGAATTAAGTTGTTAACCAATATAATCAATGATCAAAAGGAAGAAATAAAATCATTGAAAAATGAGCTAAAAGAAAAAAATAGAGAGCTATTACATACTCAAGAGATGTACAGACATTTAAATGATGCTAAAGTCGAAGACGTGGACTTGGCAAGGGCTTATGTTAGATCAAGGAGATCGATTAAAAATTTGGAAAGAGATAACTTAAGGCCATCAGATGACTTGCCTGCTTCTCCAAAACCAGCCATGAATCCATTATTTACTTCAAGTCCAGTGAGAAGACCAACTAATGACGAGAATGAGGAAGATTTAGTTATGCTTACAAACAAAGTCGAGAAAACTACAGAAAACTTTTATAATAAGTATCCCAAAATTCCAGAAACTGAAAATTTGGCACAATCAGATGGGAAAAATGTTGGTGATCATACTCTATCGCCGATACCAATTGATTATTCCAAGTACTCATCTGGTAATTAAAATAAATGAGTTAATGACAAAAGAGATGGACACTAGGCATACATATATATATACATATAATACTAAATACAAATAAACATTAAATACAATACATTTACATCATTGATGATGGAAGATATTTTATTGCACAGAAAACGAAGCTCTGTTGTTTTCATTATCACTTATCTTTGCGTACTCAATTTTAACTTTAACAATAATGGCATTCTGGCCATATATAAAAATATCAGCTTCTGGGTTCACTCTGTAAAGTAAGCGCTTATAATAATCTGATTCTTCACTATCTGGGTCAATAATATCTGCATCGCCAGATAAGGTCGCGCTGACTTGATTCAATTCGTCTTGTGACAAATCATCCAACAGATTTCTTAGTCTGTTAGAATGCTGCTGCGGTATGTTATCCTGCGATATGCTATTTTTCCTTAGGGATAGATTATTGGCAGTCACCCAGTCGTGAAACAATAAAGAAACTTTGGGGTTTTCCAAGATATTAGAATACTTCTCCGAATCCGCTAACGTGGAAAATATAATGTAGTCCCCATTAGGTAGTTCCTTATCTCTAGATGACACATACTCATATGTCTTGCTAGCTTGCAGATAGGTGTAAGTCATCAGCGCCACGGAAGGTACTCCGGCTAAGGAGGATGTGGCCAAATGAAGATATTTAGAACTCTTTATCAAATCATATAATCTATCCGACAGTCTAACACTCATGGCAACATCTCTTTGCGTGTGCTGGTGATGGACACATTTAAGTGGGGTCTTTCGATGAAATTCATTCAGGTACTAAACTTAAAAATCTTTAAGATCTTCTGAAAAACCTTGCAGTCATGTGACACATCATCACACAAGAGAAGTTTACATTAATGTTCAGCATAATGATTTGTTGTTGTATTCCTAACAATAACGATGGTAACATAATAATAATACAATCATATAAATCCTCAATTTGGATTTCATAACATCTGTAGATGGACGTTGCCATTTACAATGGAAAAAAATGAAAAAAAGAAATAGGCTATGTTGAAGTAAATAATGGTTTTCGGGATGATGAAAATGTTGGGAATAAACAAAGACATTGGCAATAGTAGAAGCTGTTATATGTCGGAAGCATCGACTGATTTTTCCATCGATGAGTTAGTTCCATTCAGTTCCTTATTCTTTTCGTTTTTAAGAACCAAAATTATATCATTCCATGCTATTAAGATCTCGCTACAGATTTTGTGGAATTCCTTCAACTTTTTGGTATTCACGATTACTTTCAAAAGTTTATGCAGCTTGCTCTCCCTTAAGGCCTCTATGTCAAAGAATTCAGGAGCGTTATCCAAATTTTCGTATATTTTCTGTAGGAGTTTCTGTGATTCTTCAATTTCTGCATCGCTTGGTGGAGTGTCCCTTTGAACCAAGTTCTTTTGCAGTCGTTGTCGAAATAATAAGCATATTTCAATTTTCCTTTTGTAATCCAACTTCGAATGTCTTTTTTTAGTTTTAGTTTTCTCTCTCTTCTTCATGCTCTTAGGAGTGTGATCATCATGAGTCATGGGAGAGGTGGTCTTGGCACTAGTGTCGATTTTTTGCTTGGCAGCATGAATACTTTCGCTATTACTTGATTTATGAGAGGAATCGTTATTTTCTACTCTCGGTAATTTCTTCTTGGAATCTGCATCCTCTTTAGCAGCTTTCCGTTTCCGGTATGTTCTTAATTTCGAGGGTATATCCTCTTTGCCCATGTATGGATCTTCTCCAGCAACAATATTTTCCTCACCTTCCAAGTCATCAGATCTGCTCTCTTCATTAAATCTATTGACTAAAAACTCGTGAAACTCATCAAACTCGTCGGCCTGTCTGTACGCCTCGACCAACTCCTTCTGGCTGGACTTTGTATCAGTCTTCAAGAACTTCGCTATCATGGATCGTGACAAAACAGTCAATTTGGCCGGACTTTCCCAGTAGTAGGTGGAATCATTAAAGAAACACACCGCAACACAGTTAGATTTCCTTTTCTTATAAACATCCGTTCGCAATAATCGTTGTGGAAACACAACTGCTGGCCACGGAGGGAATGACCCCACTTTGCAGAGCACCAAATCTCCCGTCTTTAAATCTCGACCCATTGCACGGCACTTATCGTCTTAAACACAATCACAGATACTCGTTCGGTCGAAATCTCTATTTTCTGGACCGATAATCCAAGAGTTCTTTGCCCTTTTCAAACGAACTTCCCATTAATGGGTGGTAAGTTTATTATTGTTGATCTATCTCATTTATAGTTGTCGAACTGTAAAGATATCGACAGTCACGTGGTTAAGTACAAAGTATAACTATTATATTTATTCATTTATTTAATTATTAAGTTTTGCAGAGTATGCATATCGTTGTAATGGAGCACAAGGTAATATCAATGAACCGTCCCCTCCCCCCGCTTATAACAAGATGCATTTCTTCTTCTTCTTTTCATCCTTGTTCTTTTTAGCCTTACCATTGGTTTTAGATTTACCCATTAAAGAGGCTCTTGTGGCAGCTTCGAAGACTTCTCTGACACCGTAGCCGGTCTTGGCAGAACATTCATAGTAACCAGTGGCACCAATTTGGTCTGCAACCGCTTGAGCGTCAGCAGCAGAAACAGGTTGTTGTCCCTCAGCTCTTAATGACTCTATGGTTTGTGGGTCATTTCTCAAATCGACCTTACAACCAACCAGAATGATTGGGACACCTTGACAGAAATGCAGCACTTCTGCGATCCATTTTTCTTGAACGTTTTCCAAAGAATCAGGCAGGTCGATGGAGAAACAAATCAAAACAACATTGGAATCTGGGTACGATAAAGGTCTCAATCTGTCGTAATCTTCCTGGCCTGCTGTATCCCAGAGGGCCAATTCCACACGACGACCATCGACCTCCACGTCAGCAACATAGTTCTCGAACACAGTTGGAACGTAAACCTCTGGGAATTGTCCCTTGGAGAACACGATCAACAAACACGTCTTACCACACGCACCATCACCCACAATAACTAACTTCCTTCTAATACTAGCACCACCGACAGCTTGTTGTGACATTCTTTCTGTAAATATATGAGTATGCTCTGCTTTGATCACTCTTGTAAGTTTCGCCTTTCTCGATGTGTAAATAGGTGTTGTTGCTGTCTGATCTATTATTAACAAATTCCTCTTCCTTGTAATTTTCCATTTTCTAGAAAATTTTGATTAATACAAAACATTTAAAAGACAAACAGTCACGTTACAAAAAAATATTATAGTATACATATAGAATATAAACTATCGAAGATCATTAGAACTATGGTGCTCCTGACAGGGCCATGGTTGTCGTGGTCGATTGCGTGTTCTCCGTGGGAACCTTGTTTATCTTGCTTTGTAGGGAGGAGTTGTCAGCATCCATAGATTGCCTGCTTATCGTTGGAGAACGTGGCTGTAACGTGTGCGAACTCAATTTGTTGCCGACGAATTGGCTGACATGTTTCATTAGCGCTTTGATCACCACTTTCTTCAAAATTTGGAAAATGTCGCCTACACTTAGTGTTTGGTTCTCAAAAATCATTGTAGGGAATGTGAACAAAAATCCAGTAACGTTTGCCAATCTCCTCTTCCCCTTACCCTTATAGCTAATGACTAATGGGAAATTGTTCAATCTCAAATCCTCAACTATCATGTAATCATCAGATCTCTTGATCATTTCACTTAATTCACCTTCTTCTGCATCAAGCAAGTATAACTCGTCGAGCTTCGTTGTGGCAGAATCTGACGAGTCAGTATCATCCGTGTTCTCCTCAGTTTCGGAAATCAGAGACATTTCTGCTTCGGAATTTAGCTTAAACCATTTCATTATCTCATTAATGGTGTAGTCGTCAATATTGATGTGTAATCCTGACAATAGCGTCTCCACATTCTTTACAACTTTAATACCACCTACAGGCTTATCGATATCCCATGTGATACAAACTAATGGACCATCACTGTATGATTTGTTGATATCGCCCGTATTCTTGAGTAATTGTCTCTCAGTAATTGGACCCAACATATCAGTAAATTTAGCATTAGGGTCCAAATTAAACAATTCCATCATCTTTATGACCAACATATTGCTTCTAATACCTTCGGAATTCATTAACATTCTGAAATAGATAGACGACAATCCCATATCTAAGAATGGTTTACCTTTGTCTTTCAATAAATGTAACATGACTTGTTTAATATGGAAATTCCATGACATAACACGGTTTTCACGATCTTTAGTTCTTGCTGTGTAAACCTTCATCAAAATGTATAATCTCAACAAATGATTCATCCTCTCGTTGTAAACATTGGCTAAATCTAAATTATCCACCTCATCCAACAGATGCCTCTTGAACATCAGTTCGTTTTCAATTTCTCTCAGCTTCTGTTCGCTCTTGTGTAAGGAAGAAATTATTTTACGACTCTCATCGGCATTTTCAATATCAAAACCAATCAATAATCTCTTAATTTGTTGTTTTAATTCCTCACTTTCTGGTTCTTTATGAATAAATAAATTCTTCACTATTTTCAGCACAGCCATATAATCCCTGGAGGATGCAAATACGTGAATAGTAGGCAAGTAGCAACGGAATTTATCCTGGATTTCATGTTGTAAAGTAGCATAAGCAGAAGATTGGGGTGATAAAGTCTGGGAATTCAAAAGCATGGAAAAATCTCTGAGAACAGCAGAGCATTCTAATGGGCTTGGTTCAAAACCTAATTCAAAACCAACCCATGGAGGCCATTCAGAACCAGCTGTTTGAGCATAAGAATTAGTTTCAAAATACAATTCGAAGTGATCCCTATAATCCTTCTTATGGAATACAAAGGCATTCGCCTTAGAAACCAGAACAGCAAATCTCTTTAAGAAAATGTCCTCAACATAAATATTGCCAACTTTTTCTTCTTTGAAGCCAATTGATTTAATAATAACATCTGGACTCGATACAATCATACATGAATCAGGGTTTTCCTCTGTCATAAGTTGTATCTGTGGTGCAATAAACTGAACAAAATGATTGTTGTTAATTAAATGCTCCAGTGAACAAGACAATTCATAAATGTCTTCATTTAACATGGACATTAGTAGTTTTTCTACACCGCATGCATCTAGCGTTTCCGCGTTGTTTATTTCAGTTTTGACTCTTTCCAATTCCTCCGGTATGGACTCCACATCAGATGTTTCTTTCTCATCTTTATGAGTTATTAAGTCTTCAAAAGTCCTTTTAACTTTGTTAGAGGATAGACTATTGAATGAAGCTGATAAATTGCCGTAGTGTAAATAACGATAAATAACATTTCTCACTTTTTCGTTCCATTTCAACAACATGTTCAAAATAATATATCTGTTTTCAAAAATCTTGGCCTTGATATTAGCATTGTGGATCTCTTTGATTGATGGGAAGTAATACTCGTAG
The DNA here is from genome assembly GCA_030573655.1 of Cylindricascospora bacillispora. Lineage (NCBI taxonomy): Eukaryota > Fungi > Ascomycota > Saccharomycetes > Saccharomycetales > Saccharomycetaceae > Cylindricascospora > Cylindricascospora bacillispora. Next base: position 59,959 of record JAJMDR010000051.1, on the reverse strand, counting down.
GTATCGTCTGCAGATGGATCGGCGTGAGCCTTGTGGGCAATCTCCATATCAGTCAAAACATTATTAACATATTCTATAGCACGAACGGTCTTTTTCAATAAATTTTCAGTATTTCTTTTCTTATCATCATTTTTGCTGTCATCATATCTCTTTTGAAGTGTTTTTTCAAATTTTTGTAGGGAGTGTAGTCTCTTTTCAAGTACATCAGCCTGGAAAGTAACTGGTCTGTCAAGGATACAGTTATGCGATACACTATTGTCAAAAGGTCTAATTGGCTCATATGTATGAGGATCCAATTGATATTTATCTCCATATATGGCCTTTTTATAGTAGTAGAATTTTGGAGAAGATAAAAGTGGATTGATTTTAACATTGGCCAAGTAATTGTTAATATTAATGAAAAATGCATCCTGGAAATCAGTTAAGTCTAACCAAGTCATATCACCATCAAATATATCGTACTGAGCGTCTTCTCGTTCTTCAATGTAGTTTAATCTAGTAAATGAACCTTCCACTGTTCTAATATCAATATCATTTAACATGACTTCGCCGCTCAAAAATTTCATTTTCATCACCCTCTTCCTGATATTTAATTCCTCTTGATATTCAGTCAAAACCTCTTTTCTTTGATGAAGATCCATTACAAATTTTGAAACTCTACCCTTTATACCGGCATATTCCACTGAATCGAGATAACTCTTTCTCATGATACGATCTGCATCAATTTGATGAAGCATGTGGGTGATGAAAAGTGGCGAAACATCTGCAAAATACGAAAGAGTATATAGATGCTCTCCAAACTTGGGAGCAAGAGTTTGTTCCCCAAATAAGCGACCACGTCTAACAGGGAAATTGCCCGAAAATGTTTTCCACCAACTGAAAAATGTTTGAAATACACCTGGACTTAATTGCATTGCATTATAAGACGTATCAGAATTTGATAATAGTTCAAACGACATGTGGATGAAGTCACTCCTAAATCCTGCAAATGAATCATGTTTTGATAGATCATCCACATAAATAGGATTGCACAAGCGGGCATTAACATGAGACATAAAATCGAACGTTCTATCTTCCTTGGAATCGTTTAATCTTTCAAAAACAAATCCTAGATTCAGCGTCATACCACCAGTTAGTTTGATACCGGTTTTTTCTATATACGATGAATTCATGATACACTTTTCAGCTGCTTCGTTCTTTTTCTTTATGATATCAAACAAATAGTAATAGGAAGCAAAGTCCTGTAAATTGGTACTGTCTTGATTGGGAATAAATACAGTTTCTTGACTTGATCTTGACCACACTAATAGTGGCTTCGCAAAATAATTAGGTATGCTAAAATGAACTTCATCACCCGAACAAGATAAAAATTTCTTTGGATCATCATCTGCATTACAGGTCAACACAACTCCACCCGCAAAACCTAAAATGAAACCCGCATTTGAACCACCCATTGCATATGGACTCTTTGAACCTTTTAAAGCTACTTCGAATCGACCATTGTTTATCCAATTTACACTGACCCGGGCATGGAAGATATATCTGATCTTATCCCAGAAACCAGTTTTTGGAGATGGATCCAATGGAGGCTTGGAGAAGTTATCTAAGCATTGCATAACTTGTTGAATCGCTGGTTGGTACGAACCACTCCAAGTGACTAGAGTTGTATCTTTAGATTTTATGTCAAATTGCAGGTCGGTGTATATCTTTACACTTGTCATTGTCCTGGGAACAAGTAAAGAATAATACTTGTCAGTGTTCTCTACAATTATTGACGGTACAAGAGGTACAAACACTGTTCTGATTTCCTGTTCAGAATGTATCATATCTTCGGTGACCATGAAATCCCCGTGAATTCTCATAGCATGCTTTTCTCGGGATTGGGTTTTCGTTAATGGAGGTATAAATATAAACGGTAAGGGATAATCTCTTAAATGCCATCTGATCTCGTTAAACTTGGCATCTAGATACATGGGTACCATAATGGAATACTCTGTGTCTTTTGACACACCTTTACCAACATCATGAATAAATTGAGGAATATTATCAATCCCGCAAGACGGCTTGAAAATATCTATATCAATTCCCTCAATGATTAAATTGGATAGGAATGGATTGGTCTTGAAATCCAACACACGTTCGTTAGTTCCCTTTGGTAATTTCGAGAAATCAATATTACCCCAAATATAATCGAAGTTTTTAATAAATTCATCCCTCTCCTTTTGCTTGTAGGTCTTCACACGATTCACCCATGATCTTGAAAATGATTCCTTTAATTTATCATATGAGCTAACGATTTCATCCATTATGACATCGGAAACGTCAGTGTCTTTATTACTTTTACCATCAATATTAAATGGCGTCGGAATCAGAGGGACATGCTCTTTCTTTTTTGTAAATTTGTTCATCAAAGCACATTTCCCAGCATTTTTTTTCAAAATGGTCTCTTCAAAGCTTCCTGAATTATCCAATTTCTCAGACTTCTTTTTTGATTCCAATTTTTTGGCAACAAAATCATCAAATTCCTCCATTTTAGTTAACCTTTCTCTTTGTTCCCTCAAACCGATTTGGAATATCATATTCATTTCAGCTTCAAATGGGTCATCGTCTACACTGAAGAGAAGTCTCTTCGACTTCATCTTAATTTTCGGCAACGAAGCAGTTTTCACAGCACTTGGGAAAATGACAAGATTATTCTTTGATGTTTTGAAAGAATAAAACAGCTGCTTCAGAGTTTTGACAATTGTTGAAATGTTGTCAATAATTCTGAACATCTCAAACTTGTGGGGAATTGAAAAGTGCCATGATTCGTTTTCCAAAACTAATCCTGGGTGTAAATTTTCAAAGTCAGAGAAATCAGCATTCTTTTGCTGCTTTAATAAATTCGTATCTGCTTTAATAAGAAAATTACAGATGGAAACTAACCTAACCCAAGAATTTGGTACACATGGTGATTCGACACAAATTCTGAAATGGTCTGATGAAATATTTATATTAGTCATATTTTCAACAGTGGCGAATAGATTTATAAATTCCACTTTCATTCTTAATCCATTCGGTAGAGATAAAATCTCATCCATTAAATCAGAGGAATATTTGATTTGAATTAAAGATTTCATTTCACTCCACTGGATTCTTTGTAGACAAGACTTCTTCTTTGCCTTACCGACAGCAACAAAAAAGTCCTTAGCCTTGGAATCTCTTACTTCACCATCTTTTAAAACTTTTCTAAAAATTTGGTTCAGCGTGTGAGCGCCTGAAACCATTAAGAAAATATGCATTAAGCAAATTAACGATTTAATTCTCTTGTTGTCAATTTGTATAATAACTTTCCTATTATCATCATTACTAATAAAATAATCTGATTCAGGATAAATTCTCACAGATAAATGAGCCACTTTATTGACAGTTCTGACGGTTAGTTCATCACCAGAATTAGGAGATTCGCCCACTACAGTAGTATTTAGATTGTTTAATAACAGACGGAAGTTCCATGGATATTCAACTTCGGTTGCATCACTTGTGGAAATATCATCTAATTCATGCGACCCATAGCTTTTGTATTGGGCTTCCTGTCCTGTCTTTACTAATGTAACTTGACCACCAGTTACTTTGTTGTGCCATTGAGTCTTGTTCCCAAAAAAAGCTATTTGTAATATATCAATCTTATTGCAAAACTTTCTTAGTTTACCAGAAACAAAATCTTTAGCACTCTGTTGATCCAGCATGGAAAATACTTCTGGGGGCATAAAGACAGACCTTGCACCTAAAGTTGCTGTTATATTTCTAATATCAAATTTAATGTTGTCTACAAAGGGGGGTAGGTCATTGAATATAAATTCCTTTGGGGAAATACCCTCTTGATTTAAAGATTTTCCTATCATATTACATTGTGACTTAGCAGATTGTAGCCTTGAAGCATATTTCTCATATAAATCCTTGAAATAGTTGTCTTCTACATTGTTGATTTCACTTTCCAGTTTTTTAACGATGTTACTTAACGTAATCAATGTTGGTAGCTCAGATAAATCGATTTTTAAGGCTTCTAAATTACCATAGAGTGACATTAAAACAGTTGGTAAAATCTTCAACTCATATTCAAGCCCACAATTATCTAAAGTTAAAATTGTATGTTTATAATTTTTATGTTTAACAATATGTTGGATCTTAAAATCTAACAATTCTAACGAACACTGGGATAGATAATCGGATGTGCAAGGAAGTTTATCATTTGATGATATCGCAGAATTAGCACACCTCTTTGATTGGTAATTCAACATAAGTACCGAAAATTTTGTTACAATCATATCATTATTGGAATCACTGATAATATATTTCGGATCTTCAACACTAATCTTGATGTTGATTAAAGGTGAGTACTTTCGCAAGTATAATAAAAGTAAATGGTCATCAATTGAAATACCAGTCGTAGAATTTGCTTCATCAAATAGAGTCTTCTGATTGCAAGTCTTCGTGAAGACCGAAATGTTTTTCAAAAAAGATTTTAAAAATGAAATATCTAGAATTCCTGCATCAAATGTGGGAGATGACAAACTACCTCTTAAATTGCAGACACCATTAGGTAAATCATCGAATGATTTATTTAAGCTATCGTTAAATGTTTGAGAGAAAAGATTAGTTTCACCAAATAATGAGAAATTTGGGATTTCGGCTACTTTTAAAATCTTACGAGTAGCAGAACCCTTGTGCTTGACGTTTAAACAAAAGTTCAATCTTGTTATGGTAGAGCTTAATTTAAATGGTGTATCTTTCTCTTTAAACCATAATTTAAATCCTGGCATCTCATCAAGGTATCTTTGTCCATTCAAGGAAATATTAGAGGCTGACACATAATAACTTAGATAATCATTCATATGTAATAACTTTGGATGAGATGTGATGGCCAAATTCGAGATGAGAAATTTATCAATGTTTAAACTAAACTCGGATAGTGGCAACAAAAATTGATAAGCCTTAACTAATTTTGATTCTAATTGAGTTAAGGCACTTGATATGTCTTGCAAATCTTTTGAGGTGTTTAATGCAAACGTCTTAGGAGTTGTCTCGCCATCTTTTTCATTACTTTGTTGAGATTCAATCATAATTTTATCTTTCTTTAGAGAATGGATAAACTCCATTGGAACAGATATATTGCCCATTTTGAAATCCATGTTCAAATCTTTAAAAAATAAGAAGGACTTAGAAGATGCACCTTTTTCTTTAGCTTCATGACCATCCAAATTAAGAGGAGGTATAGATTCTTGGTCATTGACGATATGGGAATCCAATCTTACGTTCTCGCTTTGTAAATCTAACTTAAATTTCACGATAAATAGAGAGTCCCCAAGTAAGACGTGTTTTTTCCATTTAGCATCAATTATGTAAAGATTTAGAGTTACACTGTCACTAATGGCACCCGTCCATCTTAATTCAAACCATGATTTATTAATGTTTATATCACGTTGTTGTATGGTAAGATCCTCAAAGCCAATAGCAAAGCCATCGAATAACCTTTGTAAAACTGGTAAAAGCTTAAGAACAATGTTGGGTAACTTCAAAACTCTGGTTTTCTTTTCATTACCCCAACCTACTGGTGAGTCTTTGCCACCGTTGACCTTAGGGATATCGTCTACAACAGTCTTTGCTGTGTTATCTTTTAAAATAGTGAGTCCAACAATATGAACCTTTTTTTGCAACGGTTGAAATTGGATAGAGGTTATCTTAAATTTGTTCCTCCATCTCAAATGGCATATCTTAAGTTTGAATGGATTTATCACACCTATCGATAAACCAATAGTATAGTATAGTAGACATTTTCCAACCAGAGAACAGGCTGCAAAAACCAATAAAAATTTCAGTAAACTATGAAAAGGCAAATTCATGATAGCCGAAGACACAGAATAACGGCTCCACCCTTGATTAACGGTCTCTGTACTGAATGGCATCCGTTTCACAAGGTAATGGTTGCTCGAAGAAACAAAGTTTGACTAGCTAATAGGTTGTATGTTGCCTTTCTTACAGTCTGCTTATATAATAATAAATAGGAAAGAGGAAGAAAAGAAAAGAAATATTAGAAAACCGATGGCCCTTCTGTACTGTTCGTTCCTTTCCTCTAACACCAATGCATAAAGGTCACCTTCTCGAAGAAGTAGAACTTATATAGAAAACCACTCTCGAAACACACAATCCGATCGACGTGTATGAAACGATGAATATGCTTAATCTCCTCCAAAGAAACAAAAAGTAAAAAAAGATGAGAAATCAGAGCGACGAGGTTTCAATCTTCCTTTCTATTTCCATCAATGAGACGAGGCCCTGTAATGAAATCTTCCAGGGAATTCTCTCCATGTGTTCCCTCAGGATGTATAATAAATATCCTCCATTCTTGTCTCCGGTCCTGTTGTGATATTTTTGTTGATGTCGTCGTCGTGAATTTCACTCCATTCTCGGGTGGCTCGCTTTTTACGCTTGGGTAAGTCCTTATCTACTCCTATTTTTCGAAATGTAAATCTATATACCGTTTGAAAAAGGAAAAAGCAGCTAGCTATAAAGCGTCTCTGTTAGGTAATCTGGGAGGTGGGTAAAGGTTGTTAGTACGGTATTGTACGTAACGAGCAGCCAATTAGGTGCAGCATGGTTCTGGGGAAGGGAAGGGGGGGTGTATGTGACTATTTGAGGCAAGCGTGTCAGGGTACGGGCACGTGCAACGCAGGTCGACAATTCCTTGCTCAGTCATATGCATCCTACAAGACATGGAACTACATAAAAGGAGGTGCATGTCCACTAGATAATGATGTGGTATTCAGAATTATAGACAATATAATATATTTACGTATTTGTACATAGTCGAAAAAGAAAAAAATTTGAACACGACACAAGTTACCTCATTGCAAGAGCAATGGAGGATTGTATGTTGTGTTCTTGTAGTCCCAGTAGAAGGTCAACTCAGTAGTGTTACTAACAGTATCTACACCACATACAGTGTAGAAATCTGTGTCCTTAATTCTGTCTTGACCGTACTCTAGGAACTCGCTTAGTTCACACGAGAATCCAGGGCCTGAATGGCAAGCTTCAAGCGGGATGACTACATCATTAAGAATTAGTCTGACATACTCGTTAGGGGTAGTAGAATTTGTGCTTTCGCCAGAACATTGGAACTTCTCGGTGTATAATCTGGCACCAGTTGGTACTAGCCAGGCTTTGTGGAAGATGTGGTCTTGGAAGGGAATGGAATCCACGGTCAAATTCTTCCCATTATCCATTAATCCCAAGGCAGCCATGTAATTCAACATATCGGTATCGTGAGAAAAGCTAATCCAAACTTTCTGGTCGTCAGAGGTGTCATTGTTAGATAATAGTGACATTGATGCATTGAATAATACTGATCCAATAGGTTTGATTAGAGAGTTACCAACGAAATCACTATAATAGTTGGCAACATCATTATAATAAGAGTAAGTAATTAGTTCATCGTTCTTGAAAATCGAGCACATTTCACTATAACCACTGAGGGATAATTCGAAGGCACACCATTTGAACAAATTGAATGCATCAGTTTCAGTGAGATTCAATCCCCTGTTTTCAGAATTTAGTCTGGAGGCGATGTTTGATAAATAGTCTGTGTTGAAATCTTCCAAGATCCCATCATTTTCATCCCATTTAGGGCATGAATAGCCTGGAGTTAGCGTATTCGCACCACTTGATGGGTCCTCGTCGATAACGGCCAATGAAACATTGTATTTGTCACCTAAGGCTTCACTGAAAAAAACAGCAGTATCATAAACTCTCTTTGAGTTGGACGTAAAGATAGTGAAGTTTGGCGAGTTGTTCAGTAATGACTCATATCTTTCTGCAAACTGTAAACCATGTTTTTTGGCATCATCCTCACCCAAGTATGGGTTCACAGGACTAATACTATTATCTTTGGTACTTAAATATTCAAATTGGTCGATTCTATCCCTTAAGAAGAATTCATATGAGTTAAGAAAACCCAATGAACCATTGAAGTCCCTGGTATAATTATTTAATTTGTACCAAGTATTGACAATTTTTCTGCCTGTACTATTTGTTGGGTATCTTTCCCCATGTCTTGCTAAGACTTGAACTTGAGTTAATTGGCAAGTCTCCGGAACATCTCTTGGAATGCTGTAATTCACAGGGTATTCAAAATATGGAGCAGAGCCATCCAATAATTTGAAAATATCTTCTTGAGATCCAATTTTGGAGATATCAATCTTGTGGAATGGTGACGAGATTGATGCACCAAGCGTAGTTGAAGCAGCCAGTAGTAGACTAAAAACAGTAGATTGTAACATGTTAAAGATGCTGCAATTCTGCTGATCTTTTATTTTTATTTATCCAAATATATTCAGTTAAGAAATTTGTTAAACGGTAAACTATCAATTCAATTGAATACGTTAAGGGTTTATATAGTTTTAGTTTTCAAACCTTTTGAGATTTTTTCAATATGGGCTAGCAATGCATCTTGATATTGGACATTGAGAGTCAATGATTAGTCAATCCTCGTTGGTACTCTTCAATATGCCCTAATCGGTTGCCCATGTGGGAGTATTAATTAGTAAATGTTTGTATTAGGAAATAATTGTTCTAATACTTTACCTCATCGGTAATATAAGTCCATTTTTAAGAAGTTACAAGAATTATGCAATTTTAGTTCTTCGGAAAATATTTATCTATAGAGAAAGGCGTCAGATAACGATCACACATGTGCAATGACTAATGAAAAGAAAGAAAAAATAGGAGCTTTTCATAATGCCCCTCCCGACTAGATTTATTCACCTACCAAAGGGTTATGGAGACTGGCTTTTCTGTATCGTAAAAAGATGATGTGATAAAATATGAGGACTTGGAATTTAATATTTAGTTACTTATTTTGCTTCTTGTATGAGTGGAGTTCCAATAATTAGGTCATATGTTTTATGTCCAATGGGATTTACTTAAATATGTATTCTATAACTTATAACTTATAAATAGCGAGAATAGATAATACAGCCTCAATTCATTATTCAATTTTATCTGACTGATTGTTCATCCTTTTCTAATGGTTTTTAGTTTCATTTTCAGGTATATGATATGCCCACATTTTAAATGCTACTTTTTGTCTCGTTTATGATATTCCACAATTAAAATTGAAAACCTATGTAATATTGTAATGCATATTTTTTCAACAATCATTTATTCTGTTTATTGTTGACCCATAGTGAGTAGGTAATGTTCCTTTCCCCATGGATACCAAGCCAGCAATAAATATTTGATTATGTTTACATACCCAGCCGGACTATTATTCTATATAAAATATCTATTATGTAAACCTTAAATCAATTCGCAGTGCAGGTAGTATTAGGAAGGAGCTCAAATAATAACTACTGCCGAAACAATAATTCGTTTCAGCTCTGTTCGAGGATAAGCATGTGTTACATTATGAAACATTTCCTTTAATGTTTTTCCTTTTTAGGATTTATATTATGAAATTCGTGCGTTATTCCATAAAAGTTGATGCAAAAAATTACACGATCTTGCTCGGCTATCAAAGGCGGGAAAACGTAAGAATAGCGGAATTTCAATGAAGTCTATTAATATCCTTCGACATTTATAACAAATTTTCATATAAAAAGCCAACACCTTGAAATACATCATGTTCTTAATTTAGTCTTCTAATTGTATTTTGCGTGTGTGCATGTGTGTATATAATGAACAATTGCTAACGGTGGCTCATAAAGTTAATCCTCGAGATCCCCTATTAACGACGACGTAGTCATCCCGTGTTTTGTTATTATCATTTAAATTTACACGACATACTAGATATATCGTTATGAGAAGTGAACATGTTGCTTCTAATAAACGAACATTACATGAGCTAGTTTCGAAAGGATTTAGCAGGACACCTAACGGATTGATGTTTTGCAATGATATAAAAACAATTTTTTCCATCTTCCTAATATGTCTCGACCTAAGGCCTGATGTTAAAGAATCTTCCAAGACTATATTTACCGCATTTACAAAAGTCTATCCTTATTCCTTTTCAATTCAAGATGCAATGGAAAAGATGCAATATCTAGAAATCACTGCAGATATGAATACAACCTGTATTGACGTATCTTACTCTATTAAGCCCGCATTAGCTAGAAAACTACTCGATTTATTCATGGTAGCCAAATTATTACACACTCCGGCAGATCGCACTCGTAATGAACCAAAGGATAAGGTATTAATGCAGCCCACACCTAAAGGGGTGGCAATTCTACAAAAATACATAAAAGATATTGGTTTAAAAAAAGTACCATCTATAATACTTTCCCCATTCAATTCTATGGACTTATTCCTGTTTGAAAGAAGTTCTGTATCGGACTCAATCATTCATAGTGATTACTTGATTCACATCTTATTTATCAAAATGATGGGTTCACGACCAAATGTGTGGTCCCCTGATAAAGGAGACGATAAACTTCCCAAATTATTCGAATTATTTGAACCCAAAAAGGACGACAGTATGTTCAGTTTTGAAAATATTGACTTCAACACACATTACAATAATATCCCGAAGAGATCATCTGTTGAAACCTGGGAAGACCAAATAGACAAGCAAAAATTAGATGATACCAATAGAGTATCACCTTTTGGTCATAGATTTTTTACTAATCCAGATTCTGATTCCCATATCCAATATTATGTATCAACATCCGGACTACGATTGATAGATGGTAAGATTTTTGGACAAAATAAGATTGTCATTGACAAGTGCTTCACTACAAAGGCCATTTGGCAATGGCTAATGGATTGTACTGATATTCTATATCCAAAAGAAGCCGTTTCTGTTGCTGCCCTATTTTTGAAATTAGGATTGATAGTTCCAATATTACTGCCTCCATCTCAGAACTCTAAAAGAAAGTTCTACATAGATAAGACATCCTTCTATACTTTAAGCAAAATTTCTTCTGATCTTGTCCAATGGAATAACAGTTCTTTAAATAGCGATCCCCAATTTGAAAGTCCTAAAGAAGGATTCATTGACATTGGATTCACAGTAACTGGTAAGCATATTATACCCAATGAACACAAGTTTTTAGAAACCGATGAAAAGATGACGATGGATTCTTTATCTTTTAATGTAACTGATTTTGATACGATATTAAGAGATCCAGGGATGAGATATCTGTTTAGACGACATTTGGACAATGAAATGTGCACTGAAAACCTTGATGCATACATAGAAATTAAAAAGTTTTTGAAAAAGATGAGTAGCTTAAAGAAGCTCTTAGACACCGAGTTAAACAGTCAAAGAAAGAATAACCGTAAAACCAATGGAAAATTACTAGCTGTTATAGAACCTGCATTGATGAAATTTTCAAACGAATGCTTGGAAATATCCTACCACATCTACTCTTCATATATTATGGTTGGTGCTTCATATCAAGTGAATATAGATCATAATTTAAGAGAATCGATAACAGCGGTAATGTTAGAACCACAATCTCCTTTATCAACTAACTTTGTAGGAAAGTTTGAAAGTTTAGATTTAGAAAAATCCAAGTCGACAATTGAGAATGACGTTTCTTCAAATATACTTACGAATCCAATTAAACTCCCTGCACCAGCTCTTGTTCGAAATAGGAATTCGAATAATGGAACTGTGAGCAATATATCCAAGTCCCCCAAACCAATTCCGTTGAATCTACGTGCCACAGAAAATGGGATTTTATCTGTAGAAAGGACTTGTGATAACAGCATTGTCTTACCGAAACATAATTTATCAAAAACTATACGATTATTAAAAAGACTACTCCCATATTTTCAGTCTATAGCATTACACTTATATCGTTTAATGAAAAACGATTCTTTGCAGAAGTTTCTGGATTCAGATATTTGTAAGGAAGTACGGTTTGTGATGTCGAGAACCTCTGAAAGTAATACGTGATCCAAATCACATCTTTAATTTTTATTCATGCAAATAAATTGTGATATTTACGTACTACATTAATTAAACACTAGCATTACTCTATTTTCTTGATCATTTATTATTGTTAGAGATTTTTATAGAAATTAAACTACGTATATACATACTTACTCAGGATTATTGGGAGACTGGTTCTAATATAGTACCTTTCTTAATAGTGGCCCAACCGATTAAACGCCAATGCTTTTCGATACGTCTTGAAAGAGCAATCTTTTCATTTATTTCAGTACAAGCTGGAGAAGTTAATTGCAATCTTGCCATATCAGCCTTGACTGCTACAACACGAGCACCGGTTGCAGTGGAACCAATATTTACCATTAAGACTTCGTTTGTGTCTAATTTTCTAACCTTAGCTTGCTTTTGACCATCAGTTTTAACACCCAATAGTCGACGCAACAAGAAATAGTTGATTTCTATGTCTGTGTAAATATTTGGCAAATGGCCCTTTGCACCAACGACTTGTCCTACAAGACGATCTGCTCTACATAAGGTTGGATCAACTTTAGTACCAACACCGATCAAACCACCTGGAACTGCAAACTTCAAGTCATTTTGTTCGGCAAATAATGATACGATGTTAGAGAAAATAGGCTTACATTGAATCTTACCCTTATCATCTTTGGTGACAATACCTGGTCTAATTTCGATTTCATCACCTAATTTGAAGACACCGTTTAATATAGAACCACCGGCAACACCACCCTTTAAGTCATCAATTTCAGCACCTGGTTTGTTAACATCAAAAGAACGAATAACGATTAAACGTGGAGAGATCATAAAATCTCTTGGTGGAACAGGGATGGATTTAACAATAAATTCATTGACTGCATCGATATTATATTTCAATTGAGCCGATATTGGGACAATTGGTGCACCATCTGCAATAGTACCTCTGATAAATTTCAATATAGATGCTTGATGTTCTAATGCACTTTCTTGACGCATCAAATCGACCTTATTTTGTAAAATGATAACATGCTTCAATTTCATAATTTCAATGGCGGCTAAATGCTCCGAAGTTTGTGGCTGAGGACATGATTCATTACCTGCAATCAATAAAAGTGCAGCATCCATAACTGCGGCACCTGATAACATAGTACTCATTAAGATATCGTGACCTGGACAATCGACGAAGGAGACATGACGAATCAATTTGTAACGACCAGGACAACCAGGTCTTTGACATTTTGGATTAATTTCTTTATCAGATTTGAAGGATCTATAACAGTCTGGCTCTGGACAGGTTGGTTCTTGACATTTATAAATTTTTGCATTAGCGTAACCCAACTTAATAGTAATGTTACGTTCCAATTCATCCTTGAAACGAACAGTTTGAACACCCGAAATAGCTCTTACCACAGTGGATTTACCATGAGCGACATGACCAATGGTACCGATATTGATTGTAGCTTGTCTGTTGATAATTTCAGGTGATAAAGGTGTTAAGATAGAGAAGTCTGGGTCTGTTGGTTGCTCTGGTAATCCACCACCTTCTTCAAATTCGCGCTTTCTTTGCTCTTCGTCAAATTCGTCATCTTTCAATCCGCTAAAGGCAACTTTCTTCTTTAGTTGGGATTTTTCTTCCTGCTCTGGCGCCTCTTCTGTTTCGTCCATCATATTCATATCTTCATCCACATCATTGTAAGTAAAGTCATGATCTTCTGGTTCTAAATTACCATTTATTACAATCGTTGGCTCTTGATCTTGTAAATCAGACATTGTTGGTTTTAGGTTTATCTATTTACTTCCGAAGCTTCTTCTCAAAAGTATAGAACTGACACTGTAATAGTTATTATGATGAACTCAGTGACTACGACGGCTCTTTCTAATACAAATAACTTCTGTCTATCTGCTAATCCACAGTTGATGAATGACTCTGACGATGCTTCGACCATCGATCGATACAATTAGTTTTGAATAAAAAATTTTTCAAAATTTCAAACAACGAAAAAAAAAATTTCACCTTTATAGCATGTGACTATACCGTGTCTGTTTCTCCATGAGGTCCTCTTCACCAATGACAATAGCTCACTCTATTCTTAAGAGACATATATGAATGAATTGTATTAGTAAATGAATAGATAAATTACATTAAATAAATACATAAAACAATAAATGGATGCATAGAGACGTGTGCGTACAAATGGATCACACTGCTGGATTAAATGCGAATTCATTCATGAGAATGTCAACATCTTTCCATACTGACTCTGAATCCCAATTATCCCAATTAGTCATTAGTGAGTTTGGGGATTCGTTAGTTTGGGAACTGGTTTGGTCTTCTGACAATGGCATTGCGGCTTGAGAGCCCGCATAGTCTTGTGCAGGGTTGGGTTGCTGTGTTCCGTTTGCGATATCATTGCGCGGCGACAAAACCGCCGCCGCTAACTCATCGACGTTTCTAACAACGTCCCAACGTGGTCTTTGATTTTGAACAATATCGAATACACTTGGTATATTCTTCTGTGGAAGTTGCAATTTCTCCTGTAAAGACTCTTGAGGGGAAATATTACTATCAGTACTACAAGATTCTTGCAGAGGTTGGGGAACTTTCATGGACGACGAGGTGTCTGTTATGTTAGAATGTTGTCGGTGAAAACTGCTAGGAGATGTGATACTGCTGGTACTATGTGAGGCATATCCAGCATTTATTGGATTTGGATCTAAAGGTACAGTTTCTATAATCTTTCTTGCCTTTCTTTCTGGATGCTTTTCATGTTTAAATGATTTTTCAACGACTTTTGCATCTCCGTTGAGGAGTATATCAGTTTCCATGGGTTTAAAGAGTCGGTCATCACCCTTTTTTATATCTTCCTCGTCTTCCTCGTCACCTTCTTCGTCACCTTCTTCATCATCATCATCCTTTCCATCAAAGGGTTCCCCAGTGTGATTTTTATTATCAGCACCATTGCCAATTCGCATTTTCTTTGTGTCTCTCTTCAGTTTGGCAACACCGCATTTCTCCTTTAAGATATAAAGACAGTCAAAAAAAACACTAACAGACATCCTTGATTTAATTACAATGCTCAGATTAAAATCCTTAGTAAACATCTCTGAAGTAGTACAGTTGTTTTTCTTCCAGTCATTATACATGTTGCCGAATAAACTCCATATGCTCCTCATAATACCTGATGACCTGTAGGCCATGTCATATTTCAAGACTGAAGCATTGTATGTAAGAATTATAGCATATCCATATGCTTTCTTTCCTTTTGAGGAATCCAATACACGACTTAATGAAGAATGGATTAGTTTACTAATAATACAAGCAGATTGCCATATATTTAACACGAAAACACCTGGAAAATATTTTATAATTGCCGGATCATTTGACCACATTTCGTAAGCATGGTTTAACAAAGAAATAAC
This sequence comes from Cylindricascospora bacillispora, assembly GCA_030573655.1. Taxonomy (NCBI): domain Eukaryota; kingdom Fungi; phylum Ascomycota; class Saccharomycetes; order Saccharomycetales; family Saccharomycetaceae; genus Cylindricascospora; species Cylindricascospora bacillispora. Next base: position 44,616 of record JAJMDR010000051.1, on the reverse strand, counting down.
AGCGTTGTATAATTTTACTAAACCTCTCTTGGTATCAAAATTAGATTCTACAAGTGAATTAGTATCGGTATCACTACCATCCGATGAGTTTTTTTGGGGAAAGTAATACGTCAATAAGTGTATTTTTGAAACCAGTAAAAGAAACTTTCTTATGTCATCCAAATCTAGTTCCTGTAAGTTTATCTCCAGCTGGTTTAGCTGTTGTTGTAAAACTAGCAGTAGCGGGTGTTTCTCATTATGAGTGGACTCCATGATTGATATGTTAGAGTTCATAGTATTGGTAATCTGGTTTTCGAAACGTGCTATATCTGCCATTTGCCGTAGCTGGATGGGTATATTAAGAAAAATGTCTCTATTGTGTATATGTGATGCTGAACTAATAATAGAATGATCAAATGAAACATATGCAGGGAAACCAAAGGTGGATGCAATAAGCTGTGAAACAACGTTACAACAAATCCAAGTTCTTGTTTGCTCGTTGATCAGATCTAGGTTCGCCGTGGTATATTCTCGTGAAAAATCAGCACAATTTAATCCAACTCTAGTGGCTTGAAACATTGCTGTCCCGATAGTATTCCAAGACGTGTCAGCACTTAAGGACGACGTTAAAGGTGGCCAAAATGTATACAACAAAAATGCTTGAACTGAATAAACAGAGGCAACATTTAACAAGGGGGTGTCATTTTCACAAGGTGTATACCTAATTATAGGTGAAATAGTGATTTCCGCTAAAACGGATTTCACTAATGATGACAACTTTTTCATCAATTCTGTGGTATCAGGCTTTCTTCTTAAACCTATCAATATGATGACCCAAAATAGACAAGGAGATAAAGTGTATATTCTCTCTGCACCTTTTGAAAGATCTACAACGGGTAAAAATCTATGATAATTTTCAGCATATTCTCTAAATAAATCTGCTATATCTTCACTAGATAAGCTAACATCACCAAGGCATTTTGGGGTGCAGGTCAACTCTTCATCTGTTAGAGGTGAGAATTCTTTGTTAGCATTTTTGGTTGGAAAGTTAGAGGAAATTGTTTCAGATTGTGCTAAGGATGATGTAGATGCAGCTTTATTCTTTAAAGTGTCATATATGGAAGAATTTTTTATGTTTATACTATCGTTTGTATCTTGAAACAAGACATGCAAGTCATCATTATGGGATGGACTAGCAGAGTCTGCGTTTGAAGCAGCTGGTAACACAGTTGAACCGTCTTCTGATTTTAATTTTTTAATACGTTCCTTTGTAAAATTATTATTATCTAATAAAGCTAGCTGTTCCTGCTCGATTTTTTTTAATATCTCTTCTGAAGACAGATTTGTCAAGGTTTTAGTCAACTCTTTAAACCGTTTCTCAATAGCCTCATTTCTAGCTCGTTTATAAGTTCTTCTAAAATCTTTCTTTAATATGCATGGTACATTCTTTTTTGCACATTTAGTACATGGTTCCGGTGCTTTGTCATGGGCATCACATTTGGATTTCTGTTGCCTGCACTCCACACAGGCAAACTTTCGTCTTCTACTATTTCTTGCGGCAGGGCTTTCCACTGGAGATGTTTCAGTTCCATGGTCAAATAATGGTTGGGACTCTTTCTCATTATCGTTATCCTTCATGGAGAATAGAAATAGATGAGGTACACTGGTTATTAAATGTAGTTTTTCCCAAGTCTCTTTCTCTTTCGATATTTTCAAGTTTTTGTCACAATCTTTGCAACCACAAAGAGGTGTATTCTCGTTTCCAATATGTCGCCACCTTATATTCTATAAACAATACGTGCTATATGGAGCTGGAAGGATGTTTACCACAGGTTGTCTTATTCTAGTTCAATATTGTGCTTGAACTTTAACTAGTAAACTTAGTAGTTAGTAGCTGGACAAGAAAAATTGTTAGTGAAAAAAAAAAATAGAAAAACTCGCAATTAAAGCTCATCGCAACTGGAAGGTGAACAAACAAAACGAAATAGAAATGGGGAAAGTGATTAGAAGTTTTAGGGAGGCTCCGTCAGATATAAAATTACTATGGTTGTCTGTTTTTCTAAGGCTATTGTCTTATGGATTAACTAATCAAGTTTTGACCCTGTTTTTAAAAGCTATTGGATTGAAGGAAGATCGCATAGGGTTATTTATGTCATTGACCCTAATTGGTGATGTTGTTTGTTCATATATATTGACCTGGTATGCTGATTCATGGGGTCGGAGACGTATCTTAGTCTATGGTTCTGTGATGATGGCTTTAAGTGGTATTGTTTTCAGTGTTTCAGAAAACTTCCATCTATTGTTGCTGTTTGCAATATTTGGTGTAATCTCTCCTTCAAGTGACGAAGTGGGTCCCTTTAAGTCCATTGAGGAGGCAATGATCGCTCATTTGTCTCCTGATAACAAAAGACCCGAAATTTACGCCATTCATGCCTTAATGGGTACAATTGCAAGTGCCCTAGGTGCTGTAGCTTGTGGTGTCTTTATGGATCTTCTAAAGAAGTTTAATCTGGCTGCAACAGATCTGCAATGTTATAAATATGTTTTTGTATTGTATGCATTATGTGCACTTGGAAAAGTAATTGTAATGTTGCTTTTGTCCGATGCTACGGAATTAGATTCACATTATCAAGAAGAAGATCATGACAGCGTCAGACAAGAAGAATCCCTGTTAAACAATGATGAAATGACGCCATTGGTACAATCTAGAAAAACAGAATCTAGAAATGTGCTATCAAAAGACAGCAACTCAGTGTTAATGAAATTGTTAGTCATATTCATGATTGATTCATTGGGATCTGGATTTATGGCAAGTGGATGGATGGTTTACTACTACAGACAAGTCTTCTATCTGTCACATTTGGCGTTGGGTTCATTATTTTTCCTTTGTCAAGTAGCCATGGGTATGTCGACATTGCCATCTTCCATAATGGCAAGAGTTTTTGGTCCTGTTAGAGCCACCTTGTTAGTTCAAATTCCATCCGGTATATTTTCCATATTGATTCCATTTGTTCAATCCCATTTATCATTCTCAGTCATATTTCTAACCCTTCATTTTGCTACTACAGCTATGGACGTGACGCCAAGACAAATCTTGTTGACTAATATCATACCAGCCAGAGATTTAACCAAGGTTATGGGAACCGTCAACATCGGTAAGACCTTCGCACGTTGCATCGGTCCAATATTTACTGGGTTGTTGGCCAAAAATAACTTTCTTTGGTTGTGTTATATTATCAGTGGGTCATTAGTGATTGTAGCAGATTGTATCTTGGCATGTTGGTTTTTGGATGTCGACTCCAGAATTAAAACTGCAATGAACTCTTAGGTAAGTGAACAGTTTAATAATATATGAATAGACTTTTAATGAAAATCGTATATTAATATTATGTTATATATATATAATACTTAAACAAAATATATAAAAAAATTGTACAGACATTTTAGAATGATATATGGAATACCATATAAAATAAAAAAGATTTGTACTGGATGGTTGATCTTTTTTCTATTTTTGGTAAATATATTTGAAATGTACTTGAAGTAGATGTATTTATGTTCTTAACGGTTAGATTTAGCAACACGTTCTAATTCATCCTTCTTCTTAATAGCATAAGAAGTAGAGGAACCCTTAGCAGCGTTGATCAATTCTTCAGCTAAAGTTTCAGCAATGGTCTTGATGTTTCTAAAAGAAGCTTCTCTAGCACCAATAGTCAATAAAGCAATAGCTTGGTTAACTCTTCTTAATGGAGAAACATCGACAGCTTGACGTCTAGCAGCACCACCACCACCGACTCTAGTGGTATCTTCTCTTGGGCCAGTGTTGGTGATAGCGTCAACAACAACTTGGATTGGGTTTTGGTCAGTTAAGACATTGATGATGTCCAAAGTGTGTTTGATGATTCTTAAAGCCTTCAATTTCTTACCGTTGTTTCTACCATTCATCATTAAAGAGTTGGTTAATCTTTCAACGATTGGGCACTGAGCCTTTCTGAATCTCTTGTTGGCGTAACGACCAGCAGTGTGAGAGACAAAGATTGGTTGTCTGATTTGAATGTAGTCGACTAAAGAAGCATCTTTAACTTCAACATCTTCGAAAGACCACTTGTTGAATAATTTGATCTCTCTTTGAGCTCTTTGGACGTCCTCTGGGATAGGAGTGGCCAAAGTAACTGGAGTGAATTCTTCAACAACTTCTAATTCTTCTTGAATTTCAACTGGAGCCTCGGTGTCAGACATCTTGTTCAATTTACCTTTGGTTTGTTGTCAAAGTGGAAAAAATATACCAGTTCTTGGAAATAATAACAAATTGTAACAAATAGTACTAATATAAAAATTATGGAAAAATCAAGAAGACCAAATTGAGAAGAAGAGATAGGACTTCAGATTGAACAAAATTGAATTTCAACTAACTAAATGTTTGACTCTCTCATTGCAGCTTCCTCAATTAACAATCCACATTTTTCCCATACTTTAAAATGAAAATTTGAAAGCTTTCGCACTAGCAGTGAAATTTTCCAATAGGCCGATTTGCGTACTATTTTTTGCGTGTGCTTGGGTTTTTTTCTGTTTGTGCTACGCTGAAAAGAACAAATCTCGTTCTGACTTCATTTTCTGGGTCTTTGTTAGAACTTTTGTAACACGTGTTTGGAGATAATTTTCAGAATATCTAGGATGTTTGGGTGTGCAGTCACAAATAGCATGCGATCAGGTGACAGTACTGCTCCCAGAGTACCGCTCTGACTACTATACTGAGACCAGTGTCGTGGAGGGATTCTGTATGGCAGAAAATGCGGAAGAAGGCTTCTTAATTGTATATATATATATATATACAGTGTCATATAGATGTATGTACATGGAGACACAGAATCAAGGTCATTTCAATGAATCTGATGAGTTCTTCGCCAACCACGAATCATACCAGAATGGGATGTATGGTATTATTTTAATGGTATCCTCTCCATCACTGGTGGAGAGTTCGAATATCGACTCGTTGTGGCTAGGATCGAAACATATAGGAAAATATTCCGTCCTGATAATGGCTACACCATATTTTCCCTGTTGTGCTAATAATTTCCCGGCTGGTCTCCTCGATACGTTGTTGGTCGATTTGGTGCCAAAGGGACTGAACCCACTGGATTGTTCCTTTAGGGGGAGCGTAGCAGCATGTTTGGTGAGAATGATATCGGGGTATTTTCCTTGGCTATGGTCTATTAACGAAGAGAACTTATCCGAGCGCGATGATAGTTCTACTGGAATTAGTCTCTTACGGAGGATTCCAGTAGAAAAGGTTCTTGAGGTTAATTCCTGACCTACATAACACCCTTTGTCATTACTGAGGGTGTTTGGTAAAAAATCGAAGTTTAATTCTAAGGGCAGTAAATTCTCGACATTATTAACATTTGCATTCCCGTCGAATATTCCATTTTGTAATCTTAGTTCCCTAAATACTTCAGTCGGAACTGATTGCTTTTTGAACTCAACTGGAAATTGCTCGTTATTGAATAGTTCAGCGAAATTGTTTTCAGATAAAGTACTATCTGAGATTACCCTCAGCATAAGTGGAGCAGTAGAATTGTGTGAGATAGAAAATTCCGTGCGTCTATCAATGAATACACCATATATGTTTCCTAGTTTATCGGGTCTAAATAACACTGGCATGATATTATTCGCAAATTGTAAAGCAGCACCGGGCGTTTTTGTTGAAGTCAACGGTTGCAAGATATTTTCTATCCATGGATTTTCCATGTCTTTAGGCAAATTTTCAAATTGTAGCATAATATCCCAGGTATTCACTTTTGATGTGTCCACTTTTTGGAACTTGATTCTACTAGTCAATTTATGTGTATTGAAATTTGAAATGATCTTATCTGTCATCGTATCGTCGAATTCCAAGAAGTATTCAGGATAGCGCCAGATGTTTTTGTCTTGGAAGCAGTCCCCATAAACAACGGGAAACGGGTATAATATGGTATCGGTTATTAGTTTCCCTTTACTATTTAACATACTGGAATACACTCCGAATCTCGATATATAAGGGCCGGTAACACCATCAACATTATAAACACCAAAATTCTCATTCACTGAATCAAAGTTTTCGATCTTGTTCAGTTCTTCTAGAGTTTTCTTCTTTTTGGCATCTAGCGTAGTTAAATTCTTTTTCACATAATGGGGTAGTAATTTACTTGTAACTAATCCATTTAGGAATTTAACGGTGTCGGGACCCTTAATTCTAATGTAAGATTTAGTGGTTAATTTGGAAAATGAAAATACTCCGAACGGCTGTGGTGTATTTGTTTGATTACTTTGGGATCGTATAAACTGTACAATTGGTTTGAAGAACTGTTTACGATAAAACATTATTTGTGAAGATAATCACAACTATTGAATCCACTGACACACCCACTCTTTCTACTCAGTATATAACGAAACTATGCCACAATAAAAACTAGCGACCAGAATTATTTTAACAAATGTATCAAGATAGAAATTTATGAAAATGAAGGAATATTATCGACTTAATCTGAGGATTCTTGTTGTTGTTGTTTTATTTAATATATTTACTATATGTTTGATGAAGAACTACGCAACTGAGTTTGACTTGACTAAGCTGAAATAACCTAACGAGGGATTTGAATTGGAATCTACAACAGAATGAGCATGTGACATAAATAAGGAAACAAATCGAGATACATCCCCAGTCCAACCTCAAACGGCTAAAATAATACATGTATACATATATTTATATGGTTATTGACTACTTACAAATGGTTAAAATGATAATGAAATATATGTATAAACATCTGTATTGTCAACTTTCCCAATGTGAAGAAGTCTTTTGAACGCAGTTTTAATTTGAAAATTTCAGTTTCATTCTTTGAATATAAAATATAATTTAGATGAAGATTAATAGTAAGTAAAAAAAAAAAGATCTTAATTTTATTCTAAGATATCTCTTTTACTTTTTTATACAAGATTCAGTTAGTTTCAGAAGCTAATTTCTCAGCTTTAGCAACGACATCTTCAATACCACCAACCATATAGAATGCATTTTCTGGTAAGTCATCGTATTTACCTTCTAAGACAGCTTTAAAGGAGGCGACGGTCTCCTTTAATCTGACTAACTTACCTGGAATACCAGTAAAGACCTCAGCCACAGCGAATGGTTGAGATAAGAATCTTTGAATCTTTCTTGCTCTTTCCACAGTTAATTTATCTTGTTCAGACAACTCATCCATACCTAAAATGGCAATAATATCTTGTAAGGACTTGTAAGTTTGTAAAGTTTCTTGAACCTTGGTGGCAACATCGTAATGTTCTTGACCAACAACAGCAGCATCTAATAATCTTGATTTAGAATCTAAAGGATCCACAGCTGGGTAGATACCCAACTCAGAGATACTTCTTGACAACACAGTGGTGGCATCTAAATGTGCGAATGTCGTAGCTGGGGCAGGATCTGTTAAATCATCGGCTGGCACGTAGACAGCTTGGACAGAGGTGACAGAACCCTTCTTTGTGGTGGTGATTCTTTCTTGTAGTAAACCCATATCGGTGGCCAAAGTTGGTTGATAACCGACAGCAGAAGGAATACGACCCAATAAGGCAGACACTTCTGAACCAGCTTGGGTGAATCTGAAAATGTTATCAATAAATAACAAAACATCTTGACCTTCCTCATCTCTGAAGTATTCGGCGATCGTCAAACCGGTCAAAGCGACCCTAGCTCTGGCTCCTGGTGGTTCATTCATCTGACCAAAGACTAATGCGACCTTGGAGTCACCCTCCAGGTTAATAACACCGGTTTCTTTCATTTCACGGTACAAATCGTTACCTTCCCTTGTTCTTTCACCGACACCAGTGAAAACGGAGAAACCACCGTGAGCCTTGGCGATATTATTGATCAATTCTTGGATAAAGACGGTCTTACCGACACCAGCACCACCGAAAAGACCAATCTTACCACCTCTAGCGTAAGGAGCTAATAAATCGACGACTTTGATACCGGTTTCCAAAACTTCGGCAGCAGTGGATTGTTCGGCAAATGTTGGTGGGTCGGCGTGAATTGGCTTTCTCAATTTGGAATTGATTGGGCCTCTTTCGTCAATTGGTTCACCAATGACATTGATAATTCTACCTAGGGTTTCTCTACCAACTGGGACAGAAATTGGGGCACCTGTGTCAATGACTTGCTCGCCTCTAACAAGACCCTCAGTACCATCCATGGCAATGGTTCTGACAGTGTTCTCACCCAAATGTTGAGCGACCTCCAAGACTAGCTTACCGTTAGGAGTGTTGATTTCCAAAGCATTTAGAATGGCAGGCAAGTTGGATTGGTCAAACTGGACATCCACAATAGCACCGATAACGGCTCTGACTTTACCGGCAGCCACTTGAGATCCGGCAGCGGAGGCCATGGTCCTAGTGAATGGCAAGGCATGTCTTGCGGCCTTTAAGGCTGAACGGGAGGTAGCAGCATACAAAGTTGGAAACCCCATTGTTGACGTATAAAAACTCGTTTCTGTTCGTTTGTTTGTTTTGATTTCTGGCTAATGCAAAGATCAATAAAATATGCGACGTCCTTCTTGTCTAAGAGAAATTGTCACACTCTATCCAGCCTTGTCGATGTATTAATCTCTCCTGGATTGTCTTTCTTCTTCTGCTAGAAAATAAAGATTGTAAATATAAAATATAAGATATACCGAGAAGTATGTGTTATATTTAAATTCAAATTCTAAATTAATTCTGATATTATATTAGTGATCTGCCTGACGTACTGGTAGATAACTATGAGACGAGGAAAAGAAGAAGAAAACAAAGTGAATCTTGAACTAACCGGATAGAATACTGTTTTGCAGCTATGTCTTTTCTTCTAGTTTATATATATGTAATTGTCGGGAAAGCAAATAAAGATACTAAAACCAGGGGAGGAACGGGGAGAGCTTTGTCCTTTAATTTTTTTCCCTCTAATTTCATGCCTCTCTTTTCAGAATCTCTCACTGTAACGTGTGAAGACTTTTTTTCCACCTTTAATTCGTCTTTCCCGTTCTCTGCCGGTCTTCTCCCACTTGCAGGCCAGACAGGACCGGCTAATCTGAAGTGTGATTGGATCGTTGGATGTGACACACGTGATGTGGCGTTAAATAGATCTGATATGATTGGCTGGCCGGCCGGCCTTCCGTCACGTGCGTTTCAGGTGACTGTTGGGCAAAGAAAGAGCAGCGAAGGGGGCACCCGCTGGGTGCCGGTGTGGTCGGCAGCATCACAATGGGCCACAGTCGTTGCATGGCATGCCGCACTGCTGGGCGTGTGCAGGGGCAGGTTTTGTGCGTGTTGGCAGAATCTCGTGATACGGTTTTCCGGGACCAATGATCTCCCCATTCCGGAAGGACAGCTATCCTTTCAAGCGTACTCTACCGTGCGTGCGTGCGTGCGGCAGAGCGCAGGCCAGAACTTGGCTACATTACTTAATTTGTATGTAATGGCATGTATGTCTGCTGATGCCATTTGCTCTCTACAAAGGTGCAAACAACTACCACGCAGAGCACACAGCGGCCTTTTCCTGCTATTTATTTCCTTCTCTTGATTCTTCACACTTAACCCCGCGCATGTCTCTGTGGGCTTGAGTGTTAGCGCCATGCATTATCTATTGTTTAAAGGGAAAAAGAAGAAATGATTACACTGAATTCTCTCGAGGATTGTCCCTTTTTAATGTAAATGATTACATGATTCAAAACGCTCGAATCTCGAGACAAGGTTATATATATCCTTGCGGTGGGCGAGGAGATAGGGTGGACACTAGTCTGGCAACGGTCTGAAAACGGCAGTGTCGCTTCCTTTTTTTGCACTATATATAGACTTAAGTAGTTTTATGTAGGTCTCCCGTTGGTTGTATTTATTATATTGGCTTTCTGTTCTCTGTATAGCACGGACTGTCAAGCTCAGCTCGTACGATTAATTAATATGCCTGCACATATCCAAGACATCCCAACAGTTTACCCCACAGAGGAGGAATTTAAGTCGCCTATAGAGTTTTTGACACAATCAAAAATTCAAAGAGTGGGAAATAAGTACGGTATGATAAAAATAGTGCCGCCAAAGGGCTTTGACCCGCCCTTATGTATCGACTTGGATAATTTCAGATTTAGTACGAGGTTGCAAAAATTATCTGAGTTGAACTTACTAAATAGATCAAGGCTATTTTTCATGAGACAACTGAATAACTTTTATGCTAATTCGAATAGCGATGCCAAGAAGGTTTTGACGTCGCCTTATCTTCTGGTCGGGGATAAAGCCAAGATATATCTGTACGACATTTTTGTGACTGTCCTCAAACAACTAGATGCCGGAGCTGCTGGTGACGATGACGACAGGGAGGTTTCCAAGCGACGTAAATTAAATAACGGCGTGTCTTCGTTCTACAATGCTATAGATTGGAGGAAATTACTGCACAAGTTGAAATTGGGTAAATTGGCCAAAATTAACGATGTTAAAGCAATCTTTGACGATTACATCTTGGACTATTTTACCTTTCTGCAATCGAAATTACCGAATTTTGAAGATGGGTTATTGTTTGATGGCGTTCTTTATAATGAAAAATTTCCCAAATCACTGTTGAATGATGACGAGCTATCCGATGACCCCGATACTGAAAGTGATGCTGATATCAACAGGGAAGTGTGTTTCATATGTAATATAATTTCTGACTCTAATAGTAATGACACAATAAGCTGTGAATCCTGTAATGAACTGTTCCATCAAAGTTGTATTCTCTCGCACACTGGGACAAAGCTCAAGAATGAGAAAATATTATCTAGACCATGGTATTGTAACAACTGTTTGATTGGCAACGGATATTATGGGTTCATTGAAGATTCAAAGGAATTCACATTGAAAGAATTTAAACGTTTCTGTGAAGATAAAAAATCACAATTAGATTTGGATGATAATAGTACGATCCCGGAATTGGAAAATATATTTTGGTCAAGAGTTAATGATATTAATGACACATTCACCACTCGATACGGTGCAGATATACATAATAAAAGTCCGGGTCAAATCACTGCATTCCCCACAAACCAATATAATATCCCATCGTATGACTGGAAGGTCAAAGATGACGAAGAAATAAGCAAATATATTCTTCATCCAATGAATCTCTATAACTTACCTAAATTGAACAATTCTTTGTTACCTTTGCTGGGGAGAAAGATTTCTGGTATGACAATCCCATGGTTATATGTTGGATCCACGTTTTCAACCTTTTGTTGGCATTTGGAGGATCAATACACTTTAAGTGCTAACTATCAGCATGAAGGTGCGCCAAAAGTATGGTACAGTATACCAGCAAACTCGGCTCGAAAACTTGATGAATTGCTTAAATCCATGACTCCAGATCTATTCATCAAGCAACCAGATCTGTTGCATCAATTAGTATCACTAGTTTCCCCATATGATCCAACATTTCAAGAATCCAATATTGATTGCTTTAGAGCCGTTCAGCATCCTAATGAGTATATTATAACATTCCCCAAGTGTTACCATGCTGGTTTTAATACAGGCTACAACTTAAATGAGGCAGTGAACTTTATTGTGGACTCATGGCTACCCTTTGGAATGCAAGCATTAGATGACTATAAGTTATCCCTTAAACACCCAGTATTTGACATGTATGAATTAATAATAAACTTATTGATCCGATATTTAGGGGAAGGTAAGACAAAAATAAATGAATCGTTAGTGAGATCATGTTATTATGAGTTGTTGAATTACTTCAACGCAGAATACAAAATTTTAAGACAGCTACAAGGATTAATGTTACCCTTTATATACAGCCAGCATTTTCGCAGAAGTCACATCAAGGAAGATGGTCTGAGTGTGTCGCTGCCAACACCATCATTTGATCTGCATCCAAAATTCGAATCATCAGATGATGAAGACGATGATGAAGATGATGACGTATTTTGTTCTAAATGCAAGACCATTTGTTCTTTTGCATTTGTGTATTGTAATGAACACAAGATACGGCGAACAAACAAATTTGAATATTGGACAGCTACACAATGGAATAATTTATCCGAAACAGACAATACTGGTTATAAAATTTTATGCTTGAAGGATTATTATGCTTTGCTTGAAACGAAGAATCGTCGGGGCGAGCATGATCTGGTGATCATGATAAGGGATTTTGACGAAGTGCATTATCTATTAAGGGCAGCTGGTGGAAAATTAGATCGTCACATAAAATAGGATTATATTTGTAGTATATGTAATATTATTGAAGAATTGATTAGTTCGAAGTCTTGTAGGTTTACTTCTGTTATGTATTTAATTGCATCAACTACTATTATTCAAAGATAAAATTGTTGAAATGGATGGAAAAAATTTCAACTGTGAAATGTGCCACCCAAATGTGGATAGAATAAACCTTTAAACAATACAAGGAACATCTAATAAACTGAAGGCAGTAAAGTAGGTCAGTACATTTATCATGGCAGGATTATCATCAACTAATATCATATACATCCGTGTGGCAATTTTAGGAGCTTTAGCTTTCTTTTGTATTAAAGATGTGAATGTGATTTTACAAAATTCATATTTTCTTGTATTATCCCATTCTATGAACATGCCAATACTAACATTATCGCAATATAGCGGTCAGTTGGGGTTGGTTGCATTGTTGTTTTTCATAAATGGTGTGAGTGACTTGATACCTTTGCTGGAAAGTAATAAGATGTATTTCAATTCAATCATACCCTTCAGATTGACTATTTTCTTCATAGTTGCAGGTATGTCGTATATGATGGATAGTAGTTTATTTTTGCATAATAATGCGGTATGTATTTACGCATTTTTGGAGGTTTGGATTAATTTCGCCATATTGAATGCTTTGAGGGAAGAGAGAAACGAGGAATTCAAAGTTACAAATAGATTTATCAATGATGAAATCATTGAAGAGCCTGAACCTTTCGTCAAGGAAGAAGAAAAATAAGGTATATAAACATTAATATAAATAAATATAATTTGCATGTTTATCTATTTTCTCTATTTTTATGAATTATGAATATTCGTGAATTGGCATGTTTTATTTACAAAACAATATTTTTGGAATGTCGAAAACGTAAAAATCTAACTAAATAAATAAAATAAAAAATAAAACTAACTCTAAACGTAAACTACCATCTAGCTATTTTTTGGCTTTTTATTTAGCATTTTCTTAGCGATAATTAGCATCTTCATAAACCACACTAAGTTCAAGCAACAGAGTAACACATTCAACGATACCAAAATTAAAGATCTTACCAAAGGTAATTGTTTTCTCACTTTCCATAATTGATAGTATAGCATGAAATTGTTTATGTAGCCCATGCATATACGTACCACAAAGAACACAACCAACAGTGCAAGACCATTCAAGACATTGAACCAGGTTGGAATTCTTGGAGGTTTCAATGAGTCACCGTATGTTTGTTTATATCTAACAGTCATTTGAATAATAAACCAATTGATATTAACAAATGGGGTGCTCATTTCGAAGAAAAGATATTTACCAACCCATGACAAACATAAGGGGGATAAACTGACTAACATGACATACAATGCGCCCACAGCATGGAATAAAAACTCTGCCCCGTACACCTTGAAATATTTGAGGCAGATGACCAAATCCCAAATAAAATAGCCTGCCGATAATGCTGCAACCATTGCAGATCTTGGGTCTGTGTAAGTAGTAACGTCATGGTGCACAGACAAAAACAAAACAGGTGCCAGGATCTTCACCGATATCACAGCCTGGACCATCGACACCACATGAATGTCGAAGTCCGTCTTGATATTCTTGTCAACGATCTTTGTGTAATACTTGCGGAAAATCAGTTTATTAACCCAGGGTGCTGCATATGCGAATACGACATGATAAAACACATATGAACCCACAATCTCATGCAGGTGCACCAAATAGGGATTCTCACTGTTAGGAAACAGAGAATATTTCAAAAATGGATCACTCAATGAAGTGCTTTCCATGAAAGACATCCTGGATTAAAAAAATTACAAATGGGCTTAACAATTATGTAGCAATGACAATAGCAAACGGTACCCTTTCGTTGTCTTCCAGCAGCAAACAGCAACTCCTGCGATTCCCAAACAACAGCTCTTATATATAAGTATGTATCTTGCGAGTGTCTCTCAACAAAACCAACTGGCTTTCTTTTTTCCTGTTCAAATCCCAGGATTGTTATAGCCGTTCGATGCTTATTCGATTATCACTCGAACGAATGGAAAGCTTCACGATTTGCCTAAGGAGGAAACGACCACCTCGAAGAGGCAAGCTGAAGCACCTTGTCTATGTACGCGGGTGGGAACCGAGGCCTGTGAATGTGCATGCCTATATGGGCTTAAGTAGACTTGTTGAATTGAACACCAACACTACCCAACAGACGGATTGAGTTGGCTTTTTTGTCAGATAGTAGTTATCGGCTTGCCTCACACAAACACAAGAAAACACAAATGCAAACAATGTCACATCCGGTCCATGCATCTGCAACCTCAACCTTTGCAGATGCATGGACTCGCCGCTGACTCCTAGTTGTTCTCTGTACTGCTTATGGAGGAGGCCCTATGCTCAGCAAGGAAAGTTGCCCTATGTGAAAAATTAAAAATGGGAAGGTAAAATGTTCAATACCAAAAAATTTGTTCAGTGAAAGAACAGCAAGAAGAAGTACGAAACCGAAACACCGATTCTACCACCACTACTACTAATAGCATAATAATAGAAATGTCCAATCCTCCTCTCGTTTGTTTGGGTAACCCTCTTCTAGACTTACAAGCCACTGTTGACGAATCTTATTTGTCCAAGTACGACTTGAAGTCGAATGATGCTATTTTGGTTGATGCCTCATCTGGGGACGAAAAGATGAAAATCTTCGACGAAGTCCTGGAAATGTCAGACGTCAAATTCGTCGCCGGTGGTGCTGCTCAAAACACTGCAAGAGGTGCTGCCTATGTCTTAGGTCCAGAACAAGTAGCTTACTTTGGTTGTGTAGGTAACGACAAATTCTCTGCCAAGTTGTCCCAGGAAAATGAATCCGCTGGTGTAGTCTCCTTATACCAAGTCAACGAAACTGTAGGTACGGGTAAGTGTGCTGCGTTGATCAATGGCGTCAACAGGTCGCTAGTCACTGACTTGGGTGCCGCTAACCACTTCAAGCCTGAACACTTGGACAAACATTGGGATGTCGTCACAAATGCCAAGTTATTTTACATTGGAGGTTTCCATTTGACTGTCTCACCAGAAGCTATTGTTAAGTTAGGGAAGCATGCCCAAGAGACTAACAAGCCTTTTGTCATGAACTTGAGTGCCCCATTCATCCCTCAATTCTTCAAAGACGCTTTGACCTCTGTATTGCCATATGCTACCGTCTTGATTGCTAACGAATCTGAAGCTGCTTCTTTTGCCGAATCGTTTGGTTTATCCTGTGACAAAGACGATCTGGAGGCCATTGCCAAGCATATTGTGCAAGAATCCACGAACAAGACAACTGTCATCTTCACTCACGGTTTAGAACCAACCGTTGTCGTCACCCCTGATAACTCAACAAAGACATATCCTGTGAGACCATTAGACAAGAGCAAGATTGAGGATACCAATGGTGCAGGTGATGCCTTTGCCGGTGGGTTTGTCGCTGGTTTAACCCAAGGTAAACCATTAGATTCTTGTATTGACATGGGTCAGTGGTTAGCTGCTCTCTCGATCCAAGAAATCGGCCCATCCTATCCTTCTACCAGAATTGAGTACAGTTAAAGACAACTATAAACTCATTCATCTCTTTCATCTACATCTACATATAAAAGAGCCTAACAAGGCTTATATATAAGTTGATTTTCTTGTTCTTCCAAAATATATAATAAAATGTCGTGAACAAAAACTTTAGTGTCTTACTTTATATCTTGAAACTAAACTGCCATAAATGTCATAAAGAAAATACAAGAGTAAATGGTAAGTGTCAAAAACGTATCTCAAGTAATCAATCAAAGAGTCCATGGGTTTGTAAGAAAATAGATAGATCGAGATATGGAAACTCTTGTAAGGTTTGCGCACCCACATCAATTATATGAACCAGTTAGCGCTTCTTTCGGATTCATTATACCCAGCATAATCCATATAACTCTTTGTTTTGTATTATTGGGAATATGTTCTTCTGATTTCCTTTGCATCGATGTGGCCTATTTAGCAGATTTTAAAGGTCACAATAATACAGGGGCTCTAATGGCCATCCTTTTATCTTGGTGTAACTCTGCCCCTGATTTATTTTCGAATTTGATGAGTTGGACCAGTTCTAGTGCTCCTGTCTTTACAGCATCATTGTCTGTTGGTGAAGTATTAGGTGCCTGTGGTATTATTTTATGTGTCGTAGAGGGTTCGATCTTCATGCTGATGGCATCAGCTAACATTCAAGTTACACAATCACAAAGATACACCATATTAAGGGACCTGGCTTTTACCTTTATAGCCATTATAATGATGGTCTACATTTCCATAACAAATGCCATAACACTGGCTAATTGTCTTTTAATGATAGCGATTTATGGATGTTATGTGACTTTTAAACTCTCCAAGAAGCTAAACAGAAAAATACTGGCCAGCGATGAAGCTAATAATAATACACTCGAAAATCCTAACGAAAACAGTACTTTTGATGTCTATGACGATGAATTTGAAGCCGATAATGCTGCGTTGACTAACATAAGGCCAAATATCATCACTGCACTGGATTACGAAAATTTATTGAATGTGTTAGAAAATTCCTCATCTATGAAAAATCTAAAAGATTTGAATGGCGAGGGAGATCTAGAAATGAATAGTCTTGAAAATGGCTTCGGAGATCATTTGCAAAAGGAAATACGTTCAACCAGAGCTGTTTCAGAACCTGTGTTACAGAATTCGCTCAGCATACCGAAAGGTGTAGTCCTACCTAAAAGTGCTCCTGATCAATTTCGTGTTTATCGTGATGACCCGACTGATCTCGCTGATGCTGCTGATGTAGTAACGGTAATACCAAAGAATTTTAAGGGGAGGAGGAAAACAAAAACATCTATCTTAATATTAAAAACTTTTGCACCGCAGCTATTAAACTTTAGTCAAAAGTCAACAATTGATAAAATTCTATCTATTTTAACAGTTCCATTCGTAATTATCATACATGTATCGTGTCCCACCCCCATAGAATTGATCAGTTATGATGAAACTTTGAAAAAATATCAATATTCCCAATTAAAACTTTTGGGGCTTGCATGTCAATCTATCATATGTCCAGCAACCTCTGTTCTAGCACTATCATGCCTAGTCAATACTTACAATATCCCTATATATATTTGGTTATTGCCAATTATCATATCAGCAGCGTTGATATCATTACTTATTTCTCTCTACCAAAAGTTAATAATAGCTGTAAGGTTTTCCGTTATTGATGACCAGTCTTCATTAGAGGCATTTAAAAATTCACAAAATGTTCTAATTGAAAAGCAAAATGAACTTATAAAAACAATTTTTCTTACAATGGGAATCTTTAATACTATAATATGGATATCATTGATAGCCAACTCATTAATCGAATTATTGGAATTATATCAAGAAATAACTGGGATTTCAAAGGCAATCCTAGGCCTAACTATTTTTGCATGGGGCAATTCAATAAGTGACTTGTTATCTAACATAGCAATGTGTCAATTGTACTTAAGAATTCCACATCATACTCCTCAAGAAATACAGACTATGGCTACGAAGTTTTTTATAATATCTTGCAGTTCATGTATTGGTGGAGCCATGTTAAATTCAATGGGGGGGCTTGGCATTTGTGGAATATTTACGATGCTTTTTATTCGTAGAGATTCAAGCCGTTGGTGGTTTTTAAGATATGTTCCGTTGCAAGAGAATGGAGAATCTCACAATCTCAAATACATTATTTCCTGCTGTACAATTTTTGCACAGCTCATCCTACTTAATGTAGTGTTTATCAAACCGCGATGGACGAAAAATTGGATAGAAGAAAATCCACACAAACTTGGAATTATAATGTGTTCATTATGGGGAATAGCAACACTCATAAATATATTACTGGAAATAGTTACGTAATAATTAAACATTCTTCCAGTTTTTACTGTGTTCTTGCTCTTACACATATTTTCTGTGTGTCGCTTTTTGCTGCGTCACAAAAAAATTAGTGTTTGGCGTCACAAATGAAAAGCACTTTGACATCTTTTTATTTGTGCCACAAATGATAGCAATAAAATAAAGAGATAACTTTATATTTGCTATGAGAATTGTGTGAGTAACTATAAAAGAGTATTGACCATTGTAGTGTCTATTTTCCTTTTTTTTTCCTATTATCATTAGAGCATCAAAACAAGGGCCAAGCACGATAACACACAATGCGATTCTTATTCAGGTTTATCATAGAAACTATTTTACTGTCAGGCATTTCATCTTCATTTTCTGTTTATAAAGATGGGAGTATATCTAAAGGCGATCTGGAATCTGATCTTTTGTACAATAAAAGGTGTGATGTGGTTATAACGCCGGATGTATACGAAAGATTATTATACTTCATTAAAGTATGTGCCCTGACAACTTGCATAACTACAAACGAGTTAATTGAGAAGAAGAGTTTTTTGGATGGGGCCTGTCCAAGCCGTTTAGATTTTTGTCATAATGAAGATATAAATCCCACAGCTGGGGACACAAGAATCGAATTAGTGTTGGTTGCACAAGAGGGCGAGCTTGGGACAGGTTTACTAGCTGTAGATCATAGCAAAAAAGTGTTCATACTGGCATTCAGGAGCTCAACAAACCGACAAGATTGGGTAAGTGATTTTGACGTCCTTCCAACCGATTATGTTCCAGTAAGCGAAAAATCCTATAAATACATGGTAGAGCAAGGCAAAATAGAATACTGTAAAAACTGTAAAGTTCACAGAGGGTTTTACAAATTTGCAGACACCCTTAGTAGACATTTTCTATACAAAATGAAACATGCACTGGCAAATTATCCTGATTATAGAATTGTTACCACCGGTCACTCTCTTGGAGCTGCGCTAGCTGCACTATCTGGAATCGAACTTCGCTTAAGGGGATATGATGTAACGGTTGTTACTTATGCACCTCCAAAGATGTTTAATGAAGAAATGAGCTTATGGGTTGACAAGTTATTCGAGACTGATACGTTACATAAACAGTTTGTGGAAGACTGCGAAATCAATTTTGATAAGGGCTATTTTAGAATCGTCCATAATGAGGATTACATCCCAATGCTACCTCCCAGTTACCACACAGCAGGTATGGAATTATTTATAAGGAAAATCGATTTACCACATGAGATTGAGGACATTGAATATAGAGGTCCATGTTCAGAGTTTACCTACCTAGACACTATATCTACTACGTTTAAAGATGAACTGTTACATACCAAACAACATACCACATATTTAATAAACTTTGAAAACTGTGAGGGATTTTAAATCTGGAATTAAACCCAGTATGCAAATCATGTAATTATTGTGCTATTATACCCGGTACTATATATATTTGTATGTATATATAAACAGATTATAGCCAGTAATATAAAAATACATTAAACAAATCTTCAAGATCATCATTTTCTTTAGTAAAATATCTTAAGTAGGCTTGTAACCAAGGAATTCATGCCAAGAACGAACTTCGGATGGAATAATTTGTTCATCTGATTGTAAAGTCTTCAATTTTTCAGGGACCTTCTCCTTTAAGGCTTCTACAAACAATAAAGCTGACTTTGGTTCATTAAATAAGGCAATACCGAAATCTATGGCATTTCTTCTCATGGTGTAATCAACATCTTGAGTATCAGCAGCTCGCTTAGAAGCTAGGTTGAATACAGCTTGAATATCGTTTTCTTGGAACACTTCGCGTAATCTCTTTCTATCGTTTTGTGGAAACTCAATCACCTTAATATCAACTTTAGAATCGGTACTGTAGCTTAGTAAGTATTCTTTTGTTTTTATATCAACAGTGTAAACTGTGTAACCCAATGGTGCAAGAACCTCAAATACTTTACCTAACCAATCTTTGGATAAATCACCACCAAATAGAACGCCGCATGGAGGTAGAGGTACTTTGAAGTTCATGGTACTTTGTAATGCAGTCCAATAACTCTCTAACTTAGTCTTACCAAATGATGCAACCTCACCAGTAGATGCCATTTCGACACCTAAAAATGGATCTGCACCTGCCAATCTAGTGAATGAAAATTGAGGAACCTTGGTAGCGACATAGTCGTAATTACGTTCCATCATCAAATCAACAGGTTCAGGGACAGAATCGCCACCAAGAAACGCTTTCACAGCAACTTCAATGAAGTTCACACCTAATACCTTGGAAACAAAAGGGAATGATCTTGAAGCTCTGATATTACATTCAATTACCTTCAACTGATTTTTATCATCCTTTATAATTTGCATATTAAATGGACCTGTGATCCTCCATGCAATAGCTACCTTGTCAGCAATTGACTTTAATCCACGCATATCATTAACTGAGAGATTTTGAGGTGGCAAAATCAGCGAAGCGTCACCAGAGTGCACACCAGCATTTTCTACATGTTCTGAAATAGCATGAACAAGAACCTTACCTCTATAAGCAACTGCATCAACATCAATTTCATTAGCACCTTCTATAAATTTCGACATAACAACTGGATGATCTGGAGAAACATCTGCAGCTAAGAGTAACTTATCCTCTAATTCATGTTCATTATGAATTACACTCATTGCCGCACCAGATAGAACATAAGATGGACGGACTAATACTGGATAAGAAACCTTATCAGCAAATATCTTAGCTTCCTTTATAGAGGTCAATTCACTCCATTCCGGTTGTCCAACCTTAATAGAATCCAAAATGGAAGAAAATTTATGTCTATTTTCGGCCTTATCAATATCAATAGGGCTGGTACCTAGAATGTTGCAACCATTGTTATATAAGGTTAATGCAATGTTCTGTGGTAATTGACCACCAACAGAAATAACACATCCCTCACTATTCTCTAATTCATAAATATCCATGACTCTTTCATACGATAATTCCTCGAAATACAATCTGTCAACTTCATCGAAATCCGTAGAAACAGTTTCAGGGTTGTAGTTTATCATAATAGTTTTTTTGCCTTGATCCCTTAGGGTCTTTGCTGTATTAACTGCACACCAATCAAATTCGACAGAAGAACCAATACGGTAGACACCAGATCCTAATACTAGCATACCATGATCATTGAAGTCAATATCACTCTTCGTGGCATTGTAAGTAGTATACAAATAGTTAGTAGATGCTGGAAACTCTGCGGCTAATGTATCAATTTTTTTGACGAATGGAATGACATTTAATGATTTTCTGTATTTTCTGACGTCAAATTCAGTAACCTTTGCTGATTCATTTTCGTGATTAATGCACAATGCAATTTGAATATCTGAAAATCCTAATTTCTTTGCTTTGATTAACAAGTCCTTGCTCAAGTCATTTAGAGAGTTAATAGGTTGCAAAACTTTGTACATGTTTACAATGTTCATACACTTGTACAAAAACCATTTGTCGATCTTAGTCAATTCGTGAACTCTTTCAACAGTATAATTTTCGTGAATAAAAGCTTGCCCGATGGCAAATACTCTTTTATCGGTCGGATTTGCTAAATTCTCATCTAAGTTATCCTTGTTAAAATCTTTTGAACCCTGAAACCCAATGATAGATGGATCTAATTGTCTCAACGCCTTTTGGAAAGCCTCCTCGTAATTTCTACCAATAGCCATTACCTCACCTACAGATTTCATAGAGGATCCAATAGATCTATTGACATATTGGAACTTTGCTAAATCCCATCTTGGAATCTTAGCAACGATATAATCTAATGAAGGTTCAAAATTAGCCACTGTTGTCTTAGTAACAGGGTTTGGTAATTCTGGTAAGGTATATCCAAGAGCGATTTTGGCAGCGGTGTAAGCCAATGGATAACCGGTTGCCTTTGAGGCCAATGCAGAGGAACGAGATAATCTTGCGTTGACTTCAATGACCCTGTAATCTAAACCGTCAGGTTGTAAAGCATATTGAACATTACACTCCCCAACAACACCGAGGTGATTGATAATTTTAATAGCTGCTGATCTCAACATGTGGAATTCTTTATCAGATAATGTTTGCGATGGTGCAAAAACAATGGAGTCACCAGTATGAACACCTAATGGATCAAAGTTTTCCATATTACAAACGGTGATACAGTTTCCTGCAGAGTCTCTGACGACTTCGTATTCCACTTCTTTCCAACCTTTTAATGATTTTTCCACCAAAATCTGCGGAGCTAATGCTAGAGATTGCGAGGCCAAATGTTTCAATTCTTGTTCATTGTTGGCGAAACCTGAACCCAAACCACCCAAGGCGTAAGCGGATCTAATGATAACAGGGTATTTAATGGTGCTTGCAGCTTCAAGAGCTTGGTCCAAAGTTTCACAAGCAATAGATTCAGCAATAGGGATGTCGATTTCTCTCAGTGCAATAGCAAATAAGTCTCTGTCTTCGGAAGTAATCAAGGTCTTAATAGGAGTACCTAGGACTTGAACGTTGTATTTATCCAAGACTCCAGATTCGTCCAACTTAATACCAACATTTAGAGCGGTCTGGCCACCAAAAGTCAACAAAACAGAATCCGGTCTATCTCTGGCAATAATATGTGTCAAATATTCCGCGGTAACAGGCAAGTAGTAAATCTTGTCAATTAGCGCATAGGAGGTTTGGTTTGTGGCAATGTTTGGGTTCACCAGGATGATATACTTGCCGGCTTCCTTCAAGGCCTTGATAGCTTGAGATCCGGAATAGTCGAACTCACCGGCTTGCCCGATGGATAACCCACCGGATCCGACCACCAGAACTTTACTAACAGAATCAATCACTTGAGAATTCTTTGGCTTTTGCATAGTGACCTGTACCTTACTCTACCTTTGGACTTTCATGAGAACAAAACAACTAAACAACATCCTATTTCAAACCTGGAACCATCTACAAGACCTCACGCTAATTCATACAGTCCCTATTTTTATATTACTTTTGAAACAGTTTTTTTTGAGATGAGCTTACAAAAAATTTTTCACCGCATATTATAACAAGCTGCATGACTCACTCATCCTCGAACATTATAGTTGGTGAATGACACGCAGATAGAAAGACAGATGACACAAACGGAATAGAAGGTCCCTCCCCTGCATCTGCTTGTGGGAGGCGAGGGCACTATTCGTGTGTGTGTGTTTTGGTGGATTGGTAAAGCTCTTCGTGAGATGCTATTTCCGCACTACACCCAGCCGGGACGGATGGACGTTGCCTGCTGTGGGCACATGTTAGCACCGCGCACCAGCCGGCGCTAACAACAACAACGGCATGTGCGGCACTATCACTGTCGTGCAGCCATCCCTTAATATGTAGGCATCTGCACAACGACCATCAACAGGTTGCACAAACAGTACCACTCCATCCACAGACAACCACAGACACACAAATACAACATCTGCATGTGTTCCCAGCAGTTCCACTGCATCGTGCTGTGTCTGTATATAATTAGACAAGGTTCTGGACCTACTTCTCAAAAATCCTCACTATTGCGTTCCACAGGTCATCACACCCTTTTCGGTCCTATCCAGACATGATGTCTCTTGTGGTAAAAGTCACACTACTTCTGAACTTATCTTATAGGTTAAAATACCATCATAGAACGATAAGTTTTTTTCTCTCTCTCATATAAATATATATAGGAAGACGTTTAAAACTCGTCCAACTTGGTCAGAGCATACGTGCTCTGACGTCCTCTCCAGGTACATGCAGACAGGTATATTCTCTTGTAGAAGTAAACGCTAGCAAGAAGAATATACAAGACCCTAATTCCCACACTCCTGCTTCCAATCCAGATACAGAACTGAATACGTTTTTGCTTACGTTATACCCACCCGCTTTTTGGTATTCTTCTTATGATGGGGTTGCCTTATACAGCCTATATAGACTCGCCTAATGACATCCTGACTTTTGATAAACGACTAAACCACCACGGCTCATTGTCCCCGCCTTATTCGCATCTGTCCGGAAGACGCTTGACGTCCTCTGCAGGTAGCACCCTGGAGGATAATCACTACTCCCATGTGGAGGAAGGGGACGATGAGGAAGAAGAGGAGGAAGAGGACGACGAGGACGACGACGCACAAGGAGGCGGGGAAGAGGAGGAGGAGGAAGAGGATATAATGATCCAGTCCGTCTTCCGCAGATACAACATTCAATTGAACTCCAGATTGCTCAATAGGAGATATCCCGCCCCTCCACCAGCGTACAATTCTCGCCATCACCAAAGCAGAAGAAGAAGTGTGCCCAGTAATAACAATAACAGCAGCAGCAACAGACAGCGCTATCTTTCTCACGCTTATGCAGGAATAAGCACCACACCTAGCAACCATAGAATGTTCAAGACCTATGGCTGTGCACGGTGCAGAACACACCTGTCGTCATCGCAACAAATCATGTCTAAGAACTATAGAGGGAAGACTGGTGATGCATATTTGATGGATAACGTTATGAATGTAACTGAAGGAAAAATGGAACTAAGATCAATGATGACTGGAGAATACCTGGTCTGCGATATCTGCTGCCATTGGTGTCACAAAGTTGTCGGTTGGAAGTATTTGAAAAGTGAGATGAGCGACCAAAAGTTTAAAGAGGGAAAATATATCCTTGAGCTGAAAACAATATGCGTCTGTGAATAGCTATTTTTTTGTTATCATTTTTATTATCATCATCATTATTATTTTTAGTGTTGTCTTCTTTCGAATCCCACTTCCCCCCCTATTGAAGTCTTTTTTTTTTATCATAATGGTGGGTTTAATATTAATATTTTTAAAATGCAGGTAGTGTTGATATCTTTGTCATAATTTATTATTTATTTATTTAATTATTTATTCGATTACTCAAAATTGGTTTAGTCTTACTCATTTGTTTTTCTCTTCAGTTCATTTAACTATCAAGAACATAACAACTAAATAGCACAGTGATAATCATATCAGCTACAATCCCAGTCCTTCCATTGATTCTTGACTATGTCTTGTGTCCTGTCTGTGTATTTGGTAGTGATGACTATGGCAATAAATACTTGGAATTACTGTCGTTCTAATTCACGTGATCAGAACTTAGTATCCTAGAACTATGGAGGAAGGAAAAAAAGGGTCCTTTGTGAATTAAGAGCAAAATGTTTAATTCACAACTAATGAGATGCCTTTAAAAGATTACGAACTAAAACGTTAACTGGTTCCGAAGGCGATTTAAAATTATGGAATATATTAAGATTGCCAGGGTGGATAATGTCATCTTAAACAAAAGAGGAAAAAAATTCCTAGGTTCGTTACACTTAACTACATATCATTTGATTTTCACGCACTCTCTGAACCCCCAGAAATCCAATAATAAATTTAAAGAGGTTTGGGTGCCCTATCCTCTGATTTACACTCTGAATAAGGATCTGATACAAAAGAAGCCTGATGATAAATTAATATTCCGATTGAAAATTGTAAGTAAGGATTTAAATGTTTTTTCAATCGATTTTATTAACGAACAAGATTGCAATGATGTCTACGATTCAATCTTCAGATTAACGAATTTGGAAAATATAGCTCAACTATACGCCTTCAATTATTTCCAAATGGATACAGGTAATTTGTACAATACTAGCCATCAGGGTTGGGATATTTATGATCCAATTTCTGAATTTATCAGGCAAGGGGTTACTCTTCGATCAGCAAATTGTCCCTGGAGAGTATCTTCCATAAATAAGGATTACAAGTTATCGAAAACGTATCCATCTGTTATAGTTGTTCCGTCTACAATATCAGATTCTATATTGTTGCATGCGTCTAAATTTAGATCCGAAAACAGAATACCCGTCTTGACTTATTATTATTCGAAATCCAACTGTTCTATCATAAGGTCAGCTCAACCTTTAACAGGGTTAACACAAGCAAAGTCGATACAGGATGAAAAACTAGTATTCGAATCTTTCAATGCGATAAAAGGAACTAAAAAGAATTCAGAGTCCAATGATTCTTCGAAATATTCATTACATAGGAAAAATTTAATTGTAGATGCAAGACCCATGAAAAATGCATTTGCTCAGATGGCATTGGGTGGCGGCACAGAAAATATGGTTAATTATGGGTACAATGATTCATGCCATAGAATCTTTTTAAATATAGATAATATTCATGCAATGTCTCATTCATTAAATCAACTATTAAATAATTTTTTAATCAAAGGTGATTTAATCGGTGATTGTAACACTAAGATGGAAAATACTGTTTTAATCAATGATAAGAATATCTTATCGAGTAGTACTTTGTCAACTTGCAGCTGGTTGAAATATGTAAGACTCTTATTATCTTCTACTGAAACATTAGTTAAATCAATGATTTTCAATCAATCAAATTTGTTAATACATTGTTCTGATGGATGGGATAGAACAACACAGATTTGCTCACTAATACAGATTTGTCTGGATCCTTTTTATAGGACCCTGGAAGGTTTTATTATACTGTTAGAAAAAGATTGGTTATCCTTTGGCCATAAGTTCTTAGAAAGGTCAGGTCATCTAGGATCTAAAAATTCATTCCATGATAATACATCTAATTTCACAGCTTCGTTAAATAATCTAGCCAAAAATAATGATTTAAGCCTGAGTCAATTACTTTTCGGAAAGGAAGGCAACGATTTATACTCCGAACATGACAAGATAAGTACGGATTTTGAGACACCTAAGGTTGATAAAGTTAATAATTCAATTCAAAACAATACAAAAAAAACTAGTAAACATAAATTTACCTCGCCAATTTTTCACCAGTTTTTAGATTGCGTCTACCAGTTAATTATTCAGAATCCAAATGACTTTGAATTTAATGAAAGATTTTTACGAAGATTATTATATCATGTCTATTCATGTCAGTATGGTACATTTTTGGTTAACTGTGAGCTTGACAAAGTAGTATTTGATTTAGAAAACAAGACCAAGAGTATATGGGATTATTTTTTGTCCAAAAGAGATGAATTTCTTAATAAAAGTTATAAAGAATCCCTGGTTCCTCAAAGTAACATGGGAGAATCAGAAAGTTGGATACTTCCTGATCTGAATAAGGTACAATGGTGGTGGCAATTATATGGTAAAAAAACAAATGGAACGAACAAGCATTCATCATCAGATAATAATACTGAGAAAAGCCATGGAATTTCCCCGGATAATGCATGTAGAAGAAATTTTGGACTTGGACTAGTGTCCTATGGATTAGATTTACTCAACAAAAAATAAGGAAAAAATATAATGATAAATCTTTTATTGATAGACGGATATATATATATATATATATATAAATACATAGTTGTATATATAAATATCATGTATCCGACAATCGAAAATCTAGAGCTTAACGATACCACCCTTCCATTTCATACCGCACCATTGTCCAATTAAAATAGTCAAATTCCTAACAGCTTCGATTGTTTCTCTTTCACAACCTATGTTCAGTGCACCTCGTAGATGACCTTTTACTTGTGGATTCACGTCTTGAGGTATCAGAGAAGCAATGACAATATAACTTGTTTCTTGTACGGACAAAATATCATCAAATGACAGTAGTGGTCCATATACATGATATAGCGTGTAATACCAGAGGTCAGGATAAGATGAATTGATATTATTGACTATTTTATTCGAAACTTTATTATAAATCGAATTCCAATGATTCAATCCCCGTAGTGTTGTTTCTTCGTGTTGTTTCTGACTTGAATCGTTTCTTCTGACCGTATCAGATACAATTGGTTGGGTTCCCATCGATGCTTCCCATGGATCAAGATCTTGTACCTTTGGTAGTAATGTCTTTGGGGTTGATTGTTTCAGGTGGGATAATCCATTTATGGCACGGGGTAAACCAGCTAACGGACCTGTCTTCAATAAAGTTTCTCTGAACTTTTCGGTCAACTGCCTTTGTTGTATAGTAGGCTTTATATATATTTCATCTATTAATTTAGACCTTTGTATCGGTTCTGTGGATAGAATGTCTATCGTTTTCCTAGCCATTGACAACTTAGAAGCTTTAGATGATTCATTCGATAAAAACAATGCATAATGGTATACTTTCGATATTTCTTGGGGCTCATTACAAACGCTGAATGCAGCTGCGGCAACTAAGTACCATATATTGTGTAATTTAGGATGGAACTGTGACAGTTGTATTAATCTTTGAGGGTTCAGTATTTGAGACATGAAGTAAGGAATGTATATATGCCACAAGTCTAATGCAAAAAATGAAAACCAACGGATGATATCAATGATTATCGATATTAGATCAAATGCGACTTTTCTTGTACCTGTTATTTTTGGAAGATTTCCCTGTTATATTGAATGAACATATGCACTTTAAATTTCAATAACAAAAAAAATAGAATTATAGGAATGATTAAACTAACAACATTAACAACTCAACCACATGGAGAAAATGAATGAATCCAACCACAGGATACGATTCCAGAGATTTAATCAAGTGTTTAACAAGGCACTAGCACAATCAGTCTTGAAATTTCAGGACAAGGACACATTTTACTCATGCTTTCCGGAATTTGCAAGATCAGTCGAAGGTCAAAAACATTTAGCTACATGTCAAACTCAAGTCATCGACTTTTATAAGAATATGTGCCAAGAAGAATTCAAATTAATCCTACAGGAGAGGAATGTCGAAGTGAAGTTAAACGAATTGGATGATTTAATCTTGGAAGCTAGGAACCGGGCCATGAAGAGAACAAAGGAAAAACTAAACTCAGCAGCTGAAGGACAATCGCTGGCTAATTCCATTGATAAGTTGAGCAGTGAGGAAATAGTGGAATGCAATATTTCTAATGAAAGAAATGAGGCACTAAATGATCTAGATCTACGCCTAAATCGACTCAAAAAGCTGAATAAGGGATTGCAGGACGAAATAGAAAAGGTTGAAGGCAATATTGAAAATGAACGCCACGAATTACAGAAACTGTATAATGACCAGCTGGGCACCACGATTGATTCAAGACCAGATGACACTCTATTGCAAGGTTTGTACGACATGCTACTGGAATTAAAAGAATCACAATGAAAGGAATAGCTAGGTTGGCCGTTGTGCGCATATGTTTAGGATGCAACTTCATGGATATTATCTATATAATTAGAGTTGAAATATATACATACATTGTCATGCATACATGACAATGTTAATGTCATCATTGTTTGGAGAGTTTCAGTGATAGCGCCGTGTATTAATTTTTCCTTTCCTTTCCTTATCTTCCTGAGAAGAGAGAGAGAGAAAGAGAGAGACTCATTTTCCCATGATCTAACCATTAGGAAACAGCTAATAATCCACATAGGACAAAGGAACACACTAATGCAGTGGCCAATTGATATTAGGAAAAACTATTTGATTGCATTTATTTGCAGTGGTGTTATCTCGCTTTTTCTTAGGCCTGACAACTAATAAGAATTTCAATTGGATAACTTCAATCCATGACAAATTATCTCATTTTATAATCTTTGGGCTCAACACATGGTTGTTCTACCTGGTGGTAGTGGGGGATGTTTTGAGTATTCCATGCCAGCTATTACTTAGAAATAGAGATGGAGAGCAGTTTATTCAAATGTCGAAGGTGAGGGTGACCTTTATTAGTTGTTCTGTAATAACGTGTATACTGAGCGAATTTTTACAAAGATGGTTGACATCAGGGTCAAGGGTGTTTGATGTACTTGATATCGTGTATAATTTCATGGGCAGTGTGCTTGGTTTAGTATTGGCGTATTATTACGAGGAGAACTATCTTCTATGATAAGTATACATACAGGAATAGAGATAGATACGACTATATATAATATACATACATGCATATAGTTGTGAATTGTATTGCATTACTTGAGTTTTATATAGGATCTGTGGGCGATCGCAGTCTTGTGCATTTGGTCTCTTTTTTCGAAACCGGAGCTGGTACCCTTGGTGACGGCAATCAACTCTTCGCCCAGTCTTACGGCGAAGTCACTGGAGGCCCTGTTATTGGCACCTTGGACAATCCAGTTCCAGGCAATTCTGTATCTCTGTCTTTGGTTCAAGGGCACTGGAATCTGGGCTGCCTTTGCCACACCTGTGTTGAAAGTCTTCACCACCATTAACGGAGCCAACTCATCTAGCCATTTTTTGAGCAATTCCACCGGGTCCTCTCTCGTGTGCAGGTATAGGATGTACAAAGCCCTCGAGAGTATTTTCTCAGCCTTGTCTCTTTTGCCATCCCTCATGATCATGTTGACAATGTGCGAGATAACAGGGTCGGATCTCTTTGGAACAGGTACGTTCTGCAAGCGCTCGAACTCGCTCAACTGCTCCTCGCTGGGAGTGAATTTGTTCTTGTTGCGATTGTCTTCCTCTATGGCCTGCAGCAGGTCCAGCTTCCGTTGGCCTGGCGGGGCCAGCGAGTATTCGGGCAAGTATTCACGGTCTGCAAACTCGTGCTTCAGTTCGTTGATGCTTTCCAGCAACGCGTCCACCTCCTCGTCGGTGAGGTCGGGGAGGCCTGCAGGCTTGCTGTTCGGCGTGTCTGGCGAGAGACCGCTGTTCTTGTCCACAGGCCCACCATCAGAGTAGGCTGCGACGCTCTTCCATTGTAACAAGTGCGTTCTTCTTATGAGGCTGCTGCGAGGAATGAGAGCCGTTCTTCGAGAGAGTAGAGATCTCAACATATTTTGGCCGGAGGAAGTCTTGTGGTTAGCTGTTCACCTCGAGTTCCCTGCTGTCTTGCCTGCCAATTCTTTTGTTCTCCGTGGCCTAGGTCTTCTAGCCTTGATCACCTCAAGTCTGTCCAGCTCAGTTTAGCTTCACACAGGCCCCGAGACGAAACAGCTTTTCCGTCAGGTGATTGGAGTCCGGGTAACATCCAGATGGGTCACCCCCGTAGGGACAAGAGAAGAGAAGAGAAGGAGGAACGTACGACACAAGTGCGAAAACGGTCACAACACAGACCGACAACCACAATACTGGCCGCCAGTGGCCCTGTGTGCTTGTTGCTCGCCAACATCACGTCTGTAACGGACGCCCAGGACCTGTCAAGTCTAGTCTAGGGCCTGATTTTCCTCAGCTCGAAAATCGCCAACACCTGCTGATGTCGTCCTACCCTCACTGGCGTCACCACGCACTCGGTAAGTCGTCTGCCAGCCTCAGGCCACACACACGCACACGCACACTGTCGCTTCCTCTTCCTCTCGTCAACACCTTAATGTTTTTCTCTCTGTGCAATTTCCCGCTACGCTGGTCTAAACACCGACGGACGACACTATGTGCGCAAAATCTTAAATGTTCTTCCGCAGTGCTTTACCGGGGGCAGGGAGGGGAGGGGAGGGGAGCGGAAAGTGCTGACTCCTGGCCACAGCTCCGGAGCCGGGGCCCGTCCTGCCGCCGCTTACAAAGGAACCACAGAGGACACATCTCAGATAAACTCAGAACATCCGTCTTCTGTCGAGACTCCGCGTTCATTGGCTCGTTCGTCCAGCACGGCCCGACACGAGAGGGTGGTGGCAGCCTTCGTGGTTAAGTAAGAATCGACTAAGCAATGACAGAGAGGGCAGGGGATACACCGCCAGCCCCTAACCGCTGCCAACGGCACAGCAGGGCGGGCGGGAAGCAGCACGTCGCAGCGAGCGGAAAGCGACAACGCACGTTCTGGAAACTCGGAGGAGGGAACTCATTGTCGGCTCGTCGTACGCCGTTTCCCTCGCCAGTGCTGAATTAATCAACGCTCCGGCCGATTTGTCAGCATGTAGATAGGTGGTCGGATTCTGCAGTGCTCTCTCTGGGGAGATTTACACATTCTCAGCTGAGGACATATAATAGTCAACGCAAAGGAGTTTGCGTGTTGGAACCGCCTCCCAGGAGCATATATAAATAGAGGACGAGAGTGTGGATGAGGTTATGTAGACGCCAGCTCTGTCCGGAAGCCTACAGCCGTTGAACCTGCTGCGATCAGACAGACAGACACAAAATGCACAACTCGACCTCCGAAAACTGCTACGTTAGTATGCCCAGTGAAATCTTCCTGTACAACAAAGTCCGCCACAAGCTGATAGACTGTTGCGGGAACTACCAATCCAGTCACGAGCTGGACCTGAGGCGAGTCGTGGGCCACTCGAACGTCCTCGACTCGCTTCTTCAGCACATCAAACAGATAAACTCAAAACAGCAAATCCTGATAGAGGAACTGTCGGGCCCGGCGGCCCCGGTCACCAGCGGCGAAGACCACACCTTGTGCTTTGACGACGAGGACGAAGACGACGAGAACTACAGTATAGACAACCTCAACGACTGCATCGTGAATTTCAAAGAATCTTCCCCAATGGCGCGTCCGGACGATCACCACCACATCAATTTGCCAGCACCCTCATACAAGGTAATATGACGGTTGTGCACTTTAGTATCGTAATTATATATTCATTCATACATACATACACACACGTGATTTTAATTTTGCTTGTGAGAACTCTTCATTCTATGTTATTTTCTTCTTTTAAGCTTCTCCAGGTGGCAAATATAAAAAAATAAAATAAAAACCACTTTACAATACATAGTGGGAAAGGAATCCTTCGAGGTCAAAGGGACACATCAAGAAGAAAAGGAACACACACACACACACACACACACAAACAAGATGTCGACAATGATGGACAGTATAAGCAGCAGCAATGGCCCTATCCAGCATCAATTCAACCCGTACTCCGACAACGGTGGCACCATCTTAGGGATTGCTGGAGAAGACTTCGCCCTATTAGCTGGCGATACAAGACACACAACAGACTACTCCATCAACTCGAGATACGAACCCAAGGTGTTCGACTGTGGAGACAACATTGTGATATCCGCCAACGGGTTTGCAGCGGACGGCGAGGCATTGGTCAAGAGATTCAAGAACAGTTTGAAATGGTATCACTTCGACCACAACGACTCCAAGCTATCCATCTCCTCAGCAGCTAGGAACATCCAGCATTTGCTCTACGGCAAGAGATTCTTCCCCTACTACGTCCACACCATCATTGCCGGCCTGGACGAAGAAGGCAAAGGCGCAGTCTACTCGTTCGACCCTGTAGGATCCTACGAAAGAGAGCAATGTAGAGCCGGAGGGGCCGCCGCCTCGTTAATAATGCCCTTTTTGGACAACCAAGTCAACTTCAAGAACCAATACCAGCCTGATTCGCACGGAAAGGTAAAAAGACCCGTGCAGTACCTGACGATAGACGAGGCCATCAAGCTGGTGAGGGACGCCTTTACTTCCGCCACGGAGAGACACATACATGTCGGTGATGGTCTGGAGATATTAATAGTGACCAAGGATGGAGTAAGGAAGGAGTACTACGACCTGAAGAGAGATTGAGCAGGCTGCTGCGGAAGACCTTTACGCGGCCTTCATTGTCCAAAAAGACTCATGTCTGCGATGATTTATGTATATGTATATATATGATCTTAGGAAAATATTAATTGTGTATTCAATATACCTCGAGGGTCAGAAATTGCTCATCTGCGAGAGAGAAATTTTTGGGAAAAAGGTCGATCCCAATAAATAATGCTCATCATGAAATGCACACATATATATAAGGCGAGAAACAAGGCCAACTTCTTGGGGTTTCGTCGACAGTCCTCTCTGTAGTGCTTGACCTGTCGTGAGCGAGACGACGTACTCGTTGTCGCTTATGAGTGTGAGCGCGGCTGCTATGCCCGTTAGACGGGTGAGCAGACACGTGTCGTCCTCCCGGTCCCAGTGTGTGGGCCATAGCATAGTGGCAGGTAGCCCTCCTCCGTCCTGGAGGAGGGCTCTGCATTGAAGTGTGTGATTGCTGTCGCAGCTGGGGCAGGACATCGTTGATGTTCATTCGTGTATAATAATAATACATGCTTAGCCCGGTGTGCCAGTCAGTACAGTTGCACCGCACACAAACACACACGGGACTCTGTCACACTCCGACCTCCATGGCCCTCCCATCCCACGCCACATGCATGGCTACTCCATGCACTTCCTCTGTTCTCTCCCCTGTCCAATCAGCCATCAACAATTTAATTTAATTTCCCTTTAGTAATCTGCACCTGTCTGGACTCAGTGCAATTTTTTCCCTCTCCCCCTCAAAGGGAAAAAGAAGATACAGGAAGACAGAAAGACAGAAAAAATTTGTATATAAAGAGCTAGACAGAGAGGGGGATTGGTACTTTTTGACAGAGCTTCCTACGAGGAGGACACGGATCGAGTAACAGACCATAGCACAACTCGCACACAACACACACAATGGTCAAGGCAGTAGCAGTTTTAAGAGGTAATGAGGGTGTCTCCGGTGTCGTCACCTTTGTCCAGGAGGCGGAGAACCAACCAACCACGATCTCCTGGGAGATCACCGGTAACACGCCAAACGCTTTGCGTGGGTTCCACATTCACGAGTTCGGCGATGTGACCAACGGCTGTGTCTCCGCAGGTCCTCATTTTAACCCTTTCAAGAAGACCCACGGTGCGCCAACAGACGACGTCAGACACGTTGGTGACATGGGTAACGTCCCAACAGACGCCAACGGTGTCGCCAAGGGTTCAAGACAAGACTCGTTGATCAAATTGATCGGCCCTACCTCCGTCCTGGGCAGAGCCGTCGTCATCCACGCCGGCCAAGACGACTTGGGCAAAGGTGGCAACGAGGAATCGTTGAAGACAGGTAATGCTGGCGGCAGACCTGCCTGTGGTGTTATCGGTATTACCAACTGAAAACATCAGCATCATTTCTGGCCCTCCTTTTATATATCTTCATAGTATTTTTGTAGCTCTACATAATTTTTCATCGGCACGTGGATACAAGTCTAAGTAGTTAAACCCATTCATTATTATATTATTGTTGTTATCTGAACAGTGTTGAAGTTGCAAGGTGTTGGACACACATACATGCTGACCGGATTGCTGGTCTTAGCATTGCAGAGTTTTGACAAAACTGGTACAGCATGCAGACCCTACCCTCTGTGTACTCCTTCCCACCCCTGTATACCAGACAGCCGAACATTCTTATTCGGAAGCAACAAATCGACACCTGGATAGACATCATACTGCAATATTGCCAACTCAACAAAATCTGGATCCTGAATAACGACGGGACGCCTGTATCAGATACTGATGACTACATGGAACCCTCCTCCCAGGAGGTTATCAACAGCTCCCTCTTCCACAATGTGGAGCTCAACAGGTCTGTGTCTTCCGAATTCATAGAGGAAATCTGGGACCAGATGCTACAAAACGGCAATGCAATATCGGTAGACGGCAAGAAGAACAAGAACAGCTACTACATACTGTGGAAGGACATGGACTCGTGGGCCTCTCTGATTTTGCAATGGGTGGAATCCGCCGGCAAATTAAACCAAGTCATAACCCTGTATGAAATTTCACAGCATGAGATGTCTAGGGAATGCGAATTTTACAAGATTCCACTCAACCTACTGTCCCAAGTGTTGCAGAAATTGTGCCAGCGAAATAAAGCCACATTATTAAAAGACCAACAAAACAATTACGTGGGTGTCAAGTTTGTGTAATACATATATATATATATATATATATATTCGTGTATGGGTGTTTATATATTTACAGGTACTACTATATAGAGGTCATAGATACAACCTTTTAACTTTGAGAATATAACCGTTTATTTATATTTATCCAGTTCAGATTATCTAGCACATTTCTCAAATATTCTGATCTCTTGCCAACACCGTAATCATGAAGATAAGCGTGGTCCCACAGGTTAACACAAATTATGGGCAACGTCCAATCTTCAATCTTTGTGTTTTTAGCTTGGACTAACCGTTTTATGTTATTTAAATATGCAGACTCTTCTTCATTTAGGGGCAGATTTAAATCCAGATGCTGATTTCTAGGGAAATAGTACGGTGTCCCGTTATTATTTGTTGTTAGCAAGTGGAATTCCTTGTTGGAATTCTCCACCAAGAACAACCATCCTTGACCAGTGACATTATTTTCCACTGTTTCGATCATTTCTTCTTTCAAGGCGTCCCAATTCTTGCCCCCAAATGAGTTAGACAACACATTTTTGAATTGTAACGAAGGTTGGTTTTTTATCTTGTCATTATAATTTGGTAAAATATTCTCAATAAATAGATGGTTATTATGCAAAGCTGAAGCTAAATTAAAAATATGACTGTGATGTGCTGCTCTTACAGTTTTCAACATCACATGGAACGGATAATACGACTCAAGACTCGTACCTGCTGTTGCATA
Organism: Cylindricascospora bacillispora; assembly: GCA_030573655.1. Classification (NCBI taxonomy): domain Eukaryota; kingdom Fungi; phylum Ascomycota; class Saccharomycetes; order Saccharomycetales; family Saccharomycetaceae; genus Cylindricascospora; species Cylindricascospora bacillispora. The sequence goes on along the minus strand of JAJMDR010000051.1, from coordinate 8,243 downwards.
ACTTAATTTATCACATAACTGTTTCTGATATTGGTTCCATACTATATTAAATCCCTGACCACTAATCACCTTAGGAATCCCTTCTGTTGTTAATCGGGCTAACTCAGGTAGTCTAGGTACGGTGTGGATAGATCTCCTAAATATACCAAATGTCATCGTACTACACAATATGTCTCGACCTTACGCCTCTCTACAATATTGTGACTAATGTGTTACGGGACTCTTGCATACACTAGACGGTTTAGTTGGCTTATTTTTAACTTCTTTTATTCTGTATTTATCTTTGTTTTTTTTTCTTCATTTAAATGAATTAAGATTCGGAACATGTAGATTGGGTTATAACTCTAGAAACAAGAATTGCCACAAGATAAATTTAGATAAAGTGTTGCTCGCACATTTACTCCTTCATATATTCCACAGCAATGTTACGCAGGTTGTTTCCTGTATTGAGCAGGGAGATAAGACAGTTTAGTCACTCACAACCTCGAAGTTATGCTTTCAAAAGACTAAATAATGAGCGAATAGTTTATCCAAATAGATCAACTTATGAACCCCACGGACAAAGCGGAATTATCACACCGAACCACACAATAGCATCCACTATATTGAACGAGCCCACAGTGATTATCGAGAGACAAATTGAGTTTATGAATATTTTCCTAGGGTTTGAGCAAGCCAATAAATACTCTATCATGGATGTCAATGGTAATAGGATTGGATACATGTTAGAGAGAGATTTTTCGTTTAGCAAAGCTATAATGAGACAGTTTTACAAGCTGCATCGACCTTTTCAAGTGGACGTCTTTGACAACTGGGACAATTTGATATTGTCCATCAAGAGACCCTTTTCATTCATCAACTCGCATATCAAGACATTCATACCCCTGGGCAACGAATACAATAACAATGAGTTGTTAGTTGGCGAGAGTGTGCAGAGCTGGCATCTATGGAGACGTAGATACGAGCTGTTTCAATTGGACCAAGAGGAGATGAACCAGTTCGGTTATATCGATGCCCCGTTTTTATCGTTCGAATTCCCTGTTTACGATTCTGAAAACAAGGTGGTAGCTGGCGTTGACAGGAATTGGGTTGGTTTGGGGAGGGAGTTTTTCACGGACACCGGTGTGTATATCGTCAGATTTGATTCCAGACAGTCTTTCAACGGAATCTACCCACAAGCGGAACTAAGCTCCCAGACATTAAGTCTCGACCAACGTGCAGTGCTGTTAGCCAATGCTGTGTCTATAGATTTCGACTATTTTTCAAGACATTCAAGATCCCACGGCGGTGGATTTATCGGGTTCGGTGGAGGTGATGAGCTATGACCTTTCTATACGTTTGCGAAAATGCGACTAGTATTTAAACTATTTAGCATCAACTACGCGAGCTGCAGAGGCTTGTGTGTAGTAAAATGTAATTCCTAATCTAAAGAGGGCGCTAGGCCCAGTAACGAGAAATTCAAATTATCCTTGAACTGACCTATATACCACTGTATTCTTTGAACCACAGCGGGCTCCTCCAGAGTGTCCTTCGAGTCGTCATCGGACTGGCCCAACACAACAGGACCGCTGGCGTTCCGCCCATCCAGCTCAACGAGCTGCCCGTTCACCTTGACAAACGTGATAAAATGCAGATCGACGTTGTCCATCCCCTGCTCGGACTGGGGCAGTGTCGAGGGCTCGCCCATGGTGAAGAACGCCTTGAATTGGCTGAACACGGACAGCACGAACTGCTGCGCGTCCGGGCCCGCTGGCGCCGACCCGCGGGTGCGTAAAAACGCGTCCAGAATGGACTCCGGCTGGACCAGATCCCTGTTGTTTGCCAGTGAATGCAAAATCGCATACAGCCCACACGCATTCCGCACGTTTTGTCGGAACCATGCTATGCTCTTGTCCGCGTCGCACTGCTCGTGCACCACGGGTCTCCGGCGCCCTTCCACCAAATTGCCATCGCTGTCGTCCAGAGGGAACAATAAAATAACTGCCTTTACCGGTCTGGCGAGGAAGGCCAGCAAGTCCGGATCTGTGAGAGAATAGATGTCTACATACTGGTATGCGTCCGTCAAGCCCAAGGACTGGGCCAGATTGGTGAAGATCTCTGGGTTCGATTCTAATGGTGGCACGACTGGTTCCATTGCTGCGAGATAATCTGATTGCGCCGCACGGAGGGCCACCTTGGTACTATTGGCCATCTCTGTTTCTGTCTCTGTCTCTATATATATAGTATGACCTTAAAAGCCAGTGTGACCCGGCCTCCATCATTACCCGGACCCATCTCGCGACACACGAACCGGACCGAAGCAGAGGGAAACAAATGTCAGGAGGACGTCCACCGGCCGCGTGTAGCGTGCGGCTCCCCTGCAGGTCCCAGCATTTTGGAACCCAACGAAGGTGTCGTTGCCCCTATTTGTTTCTTTCCTCTTTGAGTCGCGCTGTCTAGGGCTTTTCTCTTCTTCTGCCTGTCAACCCGGCACGCCCGTACGCCCGTACGCCCGCCCGTCTTTCTGTGTGTCTCTTTCTGCCCAGCGTTTCCAGCTCCTCCACAAACCCAATATCCGATTGTCTGGGCACGGATGCTCTCTAGCCCGCCCGTGCAACAGGAGACACAGACGCTCCCCCCCCAGAAGACCTCTTCCCAGCACAGCAACAACGTACAACTCTCGCAAGTCCAGACTTGTTCTCTCTCTGTATATATGGCTCGCGTACATTGTAGCAGAGCTTTGCAATCCTCGAGGGTCGCGCTGGCTGCTGCTACACACCAGCATCGTGCAATTCCGTCTTTCTCTCTTGTGATTTGTCTTTATTGTACTTCCTTGTCTATCGCTCTATCAATGACCCTCCCCCCCCCTCCAATTTAATCTGTATATCTCACCAGAGAAAGTCTTGTGAGAGACAGATTATCCACAACAGGGCGAGAGACCCAACCCACACACTCTCTCATCCCTCATCTTATTTCTGTATATATATACCCCTGTTTGTTCTGCTTCTCTTTTGAGATTTCTCGCGAGTTCGTCTCTGTAACGATCATGTAATCTTGCTGCAACCAGCACACACACCCCTAAGCCCAGTCGCTATCACACTTACAATGAGTAAAGAATACGTATATAAAGGTGTAGAATCTGCCCTAGACGATCTCAAGGCCTCCCAGAAGAAGGAGGAGAAGAAAACCGACCCGGACTTGGTCGAGGGCGAGACGAAGGAGTTCGTCTACGCAGGTGTCGAGACGGATTTCGACTTCAGCAACACAGAGGCCAATGATATCATCGGTGGTGAACAGGTCACTGATGTCGCAGACCAGTACTCAGACGCCGTCTCCGAGTCCGACATTCAATACATGACCTTGGATACCGAGGATGAGGACATCGATGAAATCAGAGACTATGCTGCAAACAGGGCTCCAGAGAAAAACCAGAAGGTGTTCGCGTTCTCGATGCCAATGGGTGGAACTACGGCCCCAAAGGCGTCCAAGAAGAACAAGAAGGCCGTGTTTAAGCCTGCACCTTTGTCTGCCGAGAAGCTCGCACAGAGAGAACAAAAGAGAAGTGAGATCAAGGAGAAGTTAAAGAGAAACGAGTCCATCACCTCGCTGGAAGAATACATTCTCTACGAGGGCGAGAGTGGTATTGCCAACAGTAGATCAGAGGCCATTATGAAATCCTTTGGTATGGACGCTTTAAAGAATTCGCTCAAGTCTGTGACTAAAGACCCAAACCACAAGACACGTGATGGATACAAATATGGAAGACTCGAATCCATTTGGGACGAACTGGAAGGTGACATCTTGATCATGGGTGGTTACCGTGGTAGTGTGTTGCGTGACACTAAGTCCGGTAACACTATTTGGATCCCAATCAAAGCCGGTCTTAATATGACCAAAAATGACCTATACATTGGGCCTTCCGAACAAGACGAAATCAACATCCAAAAACAGATCCAACCGGACGGTATGTTGACCCATGTGGGTCCTGTAGATATCTCTCGTAAATTGATCAAGAAATTGGCTTCCAATCCAAAGGTCAGGGTCAGGGATTTCGGTTACGACTGGAGATTGTCGTTGGACATCTCCTCTGGCCATTTGAAAAAAAGATTACAATCCATTGTTGATAAGCAAAAGGATAAAAAGGGTGTTATTGTCATTGCCCACTCAATGGGTGGTTTGGTTGCTCATAAGGCCCTACAAGACTGTACTCATCTATTTAGAGGGTTGATCTACGTCGGATCTCCATCTCAATGTGCTAATGTCTTGGGTCCTCTAAGATTCGGTGATGAAATCATGTGGAATAAAACTTTACTGAGTAAGGAAAATAACTTCTTCATGAGAAGTAGTTTCCATTTCTTGCCATTTGATGGTAGAATTTTCGTTGACAAGAAGACATTGAAAAGATATGATTTAGATTTCTTTGATCCAAAGGTCTGGATTGAATTGGGATTATCTCCTCTTGTTAACAAGGAGTTAAGAGAATGGGAAAAGAAAGAGAGAAAGAGACTCAATGCGAAGAAAACACCTACCAACGAACTTCTTTCTGGTATTACCGGCGCTGGTAAATTTGTCTTGGGCAATGTTCCAGGTGTGAAGCAAATGACCAATGCCAATAGTAAACCACAAACTGAGAGAGAGATTATTTTGGAAGAAAACTTCAAAACCTCTTATGAAGACTGTGTGGACTATCTAGGCAGAACTTTGAAAAAGGCAAGAAAGTATTTGGAAAGTTTGGAATACGATCCTTCTAAAAAGTATCCTCCATTGTGTATTGTCTATGGTAATAAGGTTCCAACTGTCCGTGGTTCTAAGGTTAATGGGTTGCAAGGTATTAAAGATGCTGAATTCAATGATTTCACTTACGGTCCAGGTGATGGTGTTGTTCACCACAAATGGTTGATGCCTGAACAAAGAGGTTTCCCAGTCGAAGCTAAAATTTCTTCTGATGCGGGCCATGTTACCTTAATGGGTGACTTAAAGGCTATGTCCAAAGCATTTATCTCGTTGGTAGATGCCGAAAAGGCAAGAGCTGCTGCAAAGAAATAGATTCGTACTTGTACCTAATGTTCTTCTGTTAATCCCTACTAACTGTGATAGTTTTGTCGTTTCTGTTTATATAAAATACAGAACATTTTTTATGTAGTATTTCTGTTATCCTACTCTTATTGTAATTGTCTATACACCAACTAATAATAATAATCCAAAGTGAACTTTTCCTATTATTTTTATTTAATTATTTTTACTTTATTTTATTACTCAGGATTCTTCCTCGTCATCGGCTAAATCAAAATTTATTTTGATCCATAAACTACATGAATTACATTGCATCAATATAAAATAACCATCATCGTCGTCATTTTTTCCATTTTCATTTACACAGTCCTCTAGCTGAGTCTCCCTCACAATAAACCCGCTCGAAGTTTTACATCGTGGACATTCAAATTCATATGTCAACTCATCTTCATTGAATTTAAAATCATCTAATGAATATTCATCTAATCCTAATCCCAATGATTCGTAATTATTTGCGCTATTTTTCAAAGACTCGTCATATTTGGCCCTCAAGTGAGGATCACTTAGTATTCTGTAGGCTTCTTGGATTAAATTAACGGTTCTTTTACTGTCCACTGTAGTACTTTTATTTTCAAGATGTTTATTTATCTCCCTCTTATCTGGATGTATTAGCAGTAACAGATCTTTATAAGCTCTTTTGATGGTTGGAAGATCCGCATCGCTGCAGATGGACAAAATTTGGTAATATGATGATACCATTTAAGAAACTTTTTTGATTGGTGTTTTGTATACACGACGACCAAGATACTGGTGATCCTATATATATGGTCAACTGGAAGCGATGAGGTAAGCAACGATTCTCATATATTTTTTCATTAATTCTTCATATTTTTATTTTTTTCATACCTACATGTGATAAGCAATTATGTCTATGCGCCTCAACTTCTCGAATAGCAATTACAATCATAGAATACAATTAGGGAATTAATTACTCATCAAGAAGATGAGGTCAAAAACCGTTCTAAGAATATGTGCTTTTTATATTTTCTATTAATCATACATATGAAAATTATAAATAAATAAGTGCTTAATTTGATAAGAATATACATTTTAGTGAGTTGCTTCAATGCCATATGTTTATTATGGGAGAAGAGAATTTTTGTGATTTTTTTTCCTTTCTTTCCAATAAAGATCGTCATTATCTCAATGGTTTGGGCTTGTTAGAGTTAGATTTAAAGATGTTCATACTTTCCAATCTCTTTCTTACAAATTCATAGACTGTGAAGGTGACTGCTTGGCCAGGTGCGACTCTCATTACCCTTGGTGTTATTCCCTTATAAAGTGCTCTAAACCCTTCTTCTTTCAATAGTTGAGTACCGATGACGACAATTCTTTGTAGACCTGATTTGTATTCCTGTGCGATGGATTTGTCCTTCTGCAACCGTGTCTTTATTGTGTCCAAGGGAGCGTTGGAGAAGGGTCCGATAGCACCAGAGATCAACCCAATACAGGAAGTTTCCCAAGATGGTAGACTTTCCACTCCGTGGTATTTTTGTAAGAACTCTTTTAATTTGGAATATACTGTGAAATTTGCACCTTGGTTAGTTGCCTGTCTGGCGGCGGTTAACGAAACACCTCTGTACAGCGCGGAGAAACCCTCTTCTTTAACAATAGTGTAGCAGGCTTGAACTGCATTGGTGTACTTTGGCTTGATCGCAGCAGCAGCAGCAGTGGCAGAGGCAGTTGAGGAGGCCATGGCCAGTTCAGCTGGAGCGGCCTTGGCGGCAACGGTTTCGGGCTGTAGATGCTGGGCCTGCAATCTGATCTTGACGACTTCCATCGGGTTGACAACGATGACAGCTTCCGTGATACCGGCCCCTACACCGGCGACGAACGTGTTACCCGTGGAGACGACGCCCGTGTTCTTGTCTGCCAGCAGAGTTCTGTAGAACTCGTACGACGAGAATCTGATGGCCATCTTGGGGATGATCCCGATGACCACAGCCCCCAAGCCCTTGTACAAAGCGAGAAAGCCCTCGCTACCATAGATCGACTTGCCGGTCTTGATGAACCCCGGTGGCTTGATAGGGTTCACGTCGGCCGAGTGCTGTCTTTTATAAATCTGCATTCTGACTTTGATCGTGTCCAGTGGGTGGCAGCACAGCGCCTCGAACAACCCAGCCGTACCGCCGGAGATTAGAGATATAGCTGGGTGCGATGACTTTTTCTTCTGGGACATTTGTGTGTTGGTGTTTGGGAAATAGTTCGGTGCGTGCTAAAGTGCTTGCGAGAGTGTGTGTGAATCTGACTATTTAGCACAGAGACGACTGATATACAAATGTACGAAGGAACAGAGAGGAGACATAGGTTTGAGACGGCCATGGAGAGGGTGTCAAAACCCTTTTATATATATAAATCTGAGATGGATGCCATTTTTTTGTTTTTCCAGCTCCTGCCGGATAGCGAGGCCAATAAGGGGACGGACGACGAAGTGGGAGGGAACTGGAGAGCCCACTAAACTCGATGATAATTACAAATAATGAGCCTACGCGATGGGACTCTCCTGCACCAGCAACCGGCCGGAGGACGCACCATAAGAGTGACAGAGCCTTTTTTTGGTTTTGATGGTTCATTTGGCCGGCTGGAAGAGCTGCGACTAGGCGGGAGTGCAGTGGGCCATTATTCGCTTCGGCCAGGCTGGGTGAGTGGAGGAGAGGAAAGGCCGGTCTATGGATGAGTGCCGACAGATGACAGGAGAGAGAGTGTGTGTCTAATCGAGCGTGGAGGCCCGCTCTGTTCGTGTTTGTCTGCTAGGGCGATGTCCGGGTGCCGGACCAACGGAAGGCGGTGTGTGTGGTTCATGGGGGACGGGGGAACGGAGACCGACGCGAGATGATGTCCGTTTTTCGGAGTTGTGTGGGTGCACGTGAGGGCGGCTCTGGGCGAAAGGAGTTTTCCGGCCTGGGCTCGCGGGTCAGCGGAGGGGGCTGCTGTTCGGACGGACGGACGGAAACGCCGTCCGTCCGTGGGCTGGCCGACGCTTTCACGTGTGCGGCGCATCTGCACCCAGACACTCGCAGAACAGGCCTCGCACGTGCTCGCGTTCGATCGCAATGGCACGTGGCGTGACCGCCTTCGCTTTCTCGACAGACGGAGACCGGCTCTTCTCGAGTGTCTCTGCCCGAGGCCCAAGGCAGGCGTCGGCCGTTGTTGTCGTGCTCTTCTTTTCTTTTTTTTGTCAGAATAACAAA
>JAJMDR010000050.1:0-81578 GCA_030573655.1 Cylindricascospora bacillispora | reverse complement strand
GATACTGGGGCAGCGGTGGTCTTGGTAGCAGCTTGGATTTGGCCGTCACCAATTTGAGATACTGGGGCAGCGGTGGATTTGGATGACAAGCTGGCAGTCTTGGTAGCAGCTTGAACTTGACCGTCACCAATTTGAGAGACATCTCTCTTGGCCAAAGAGGTAGAAGAGGCGATTTGAACGACAGCGATACCAAAAGTGGAAGCGTAGTCGGTTAAAGCGTTCTTATAGGTGGCGGATGGGGTTAAAGTGGACCATGGCTCAGATGGAACGTAGGCAGATAACACAGAAGTGATAAAAGCCGATGTAACTAAAGTTTTCTTGAATTGCATGAATATATGTGTATGAAACAAAAATTAATAGAAAAAAAACGTAATTCAATTAATCAGTTTAACGAAAGTAATATTTGAATGACTTGGTTTTTTTGCAACCTACATTACAGAAGAGAAAGAAGGATGAAACGCAATACGAATCTACTTTAGAAACTTGATCTCTTTATATATAGATTAAAAAGCAAAAAAGTCTGTCGAAAATACAAGCTGAATGAAGTGACTGAAATTTTTGGGCTTTACAAAGTGAAAAAAAATTATCAAGTTCTGTTAAGCCCTAGAATCATGAATACTTGCAGTGGAAAAGGGTGAGCGACACTGTGTGTCTGTGTGTTTGAAGTATATTATCTGTTCACCATTACAATAATTATTACTTAAAACTGCAAATAAAGTGGATGCTCGTTGGGTAAATTTAGCATACTTCCCCATCCGAAAAAAAGAAAGAAGGACCAGGGAGAGAGATCAACCCGAGATCACATAATAAAAAAAATTTTCTCGAGGCGAAATTAAAATATACTACAAAATGCTACTAAAAATAGAGACTCTGAAGAGATATCTCGCAGGGCATTAGTAATAAGAGGAGCCAGAACAGGCAATGCGCATGCTACTAAATGTAGCAACATCGTTTTATTGTTAAAAATAAATGGAAGAGAAGAGGGGTGGTGACGGCTAAGGCCTCGACATTTTTACTGTCAATCATCAGCTACGGTATGATGAGGCTAATGGAATGCAATTCTTTAGAACCGTTATTAGATTAGATTAATAAACTGTCCAAAGAAAGTAACAGAAATAGAGCTGCCTTGCGTGAATTTCTGGTGGAAAATTAATACTACTGCACTGGAGATGTATTAATCCACGCTGAGGTCTTTTTTTAAATTTGTTACTGGGCATAGTTATTTTGTTCTCGTCAGGGAGGGATTATTCCAATAAAATCATTCTAATTTGTTCAACAGCACACCGTTTCTTTGGCCCTATAGGGGCAAAGAAAAATATTCAAAAGCCGCTAAATCTACGTGAACGAGGAGGATGCGTTCTGAATTTTCTCGAATAGGATAAGATATTATTACATGGAAGAATGGGTATGACTGGGTCATATGACACCACACCAAGAAAACGCCGATTCCCATCATCCACAAGTTATTGGCCCATCGATGGGCTCATTGACTACACACCCCACCCCACGGGTTACAACGGCTCAATGTTCAAGTTCATTGGGTTTGATTCTAATAATACATATGTGGTGATATTTCCGTCTGTTGCGCGATCAGTAGAAAAGCAGCAAACAAAATAAATTGCTTTTTTTAATCTCTATTTTATGGCTTAGTAGCGGAAGTAAACGGAGGTCGACAATAAATTATATAAAATTGAAGGGGGAGGTGGACTGGCATATATTTTCCTAGGTATTGTCACTGCTCGAATATGTTTGTTGTAAATTCCTCTGGGACGTTGCTTTTTTGCAGATTCCCCAATCTCAGGAATGAGCAGTCCTTGAGGGCAGTGGGGCGGCAACAGCAGCAGTATTTCGGCGGTTATCCACACCGTCCTTAATTTTGATCTTGTCACTAAACCTAGCATGGGATGAGCTATATCTTAGTAGGGTGTCGAGGCTGTTTGGCGTGACAATCCGTCTGTTTTAGGAATGGTGTTATAGGTAACTTGCTCATGAAAAAAATGGACAGATAGATAGCTCATATAAAATAACATTCAATGCAATCTATAATAGCTATCAACTATTGCATGATGTGTTGACTCTTGATTGTAGGACGGTCGACCTGGATATGTCTGGATCTTTACCAAATATTACATTTTACGGGGGGAGAGATCCAAGGCAAAAGGAAGAGGAGGTGAGAAACAGCGGGATTTCTTTTTATTTTTTTTATTTTTACCTTGAAAGGCCATAAATCCAGCAGGCACTGTGTTGTTTAACCAGTATTCTTGGAAAGACTCTCCTCCAGTAGATTCAAGTGTTGCGTTTCGAAGCACTATTCCACGACGATGCAATTGTGTCGATAATTGTAAGGGATAATCAAGCTGATTATTGATTTATTTGTATGTGTAGAAGGTTAACACACACGCCGATTGATTATATGTTCTATATAATAAATGGCATAGGATGTGGGTTCGATGTCTATATACCAATTGGTGAGTACAAGTAATAGATATTTAATATACTCCTCTGTTCAATGTTGGTTACTAATTACTAATGTGTCTTAGTATTGTAACATAACTATTTTGTCACCGTTTAATTAGCAATCATATACGATAACTAATCATTGTGTATGAGTTCCTTCAATGCTAAGCATTCCTACAAGTTTACCAAATTTTTGAGCAATTACATGCTATTGAAAGTATTAGGTGCTCATGTTATTAGAACCACTATACTAACTGAGACATCCCAACCATCAAGTTTACTATCCGATATAGTGTAACGGCTATCACATCACGCTTTCACCGTGGAGACCGGGGTTCGACTCCCCGTATCGGAGCTCTTCAATTCAACATCCACTGGATGTTGGAAACTTTTATTTTTTCGTGGTTATTACCCAATAATCTACCATCAACGTAATTATGTATGTGTCTACCGACAGACAAACCTCCTCATCCTAAAGCTCCGCGCTCAAACGCCCCTCGATGGCTCCAGCATGAGAATTTGTTTATATGTCTTGCAATCACCCCAAAGGTTATTCCAACAAACCAGCTTCACTTCGCACGCGTTTCTTTTACAATACAGAACGCCAAATTTCTGAAAAATTGAATAGATCTCAATTGGTGGCACTCAATGTAGGACAGAACTAAATACATAAATAGGCTTCATTCGCAACTCTCAACGTTTGCTAAATACTGTCTCTTCATTGCCCCCCACCCACCAATCAATATATAGGTAGACATCTGATAGAGCATCTCAATTCTTTCGCTTCAATTATAATTCATTTCTTTTTACATATCATCTTATATGTTCAAAAACAACAAGATTGCATAATTATTGATACATATTAAGAACATATCTACATCATGTGGAACAAACATAGACTCACATTGATCACAATTGGGATAGCCTTCCACTTATTCTATTTGTGGTCTATTTTTGACATATACTTCATTTCTCCCTTAGTTCATGGCATGCAACATTATCAAAGCACATCATCACCTCCGGCAAAAAGGTTATTTTTAATTGTAGGTGATGGTCTGCGTGCAGATACCACTTTCGATCTGATTACTCACCCCATGACTCAGGAAAGTGCCTTTTTGGCCCCATATATTAGATCATTGGTAGAGAACAATGCCACTTACGGTATTTCACACACAAGAATGCCTACCGAATCACGACCAGGCCATGTTGCCATGATTGCAGGGTTCTATGAAGATGTCAGTGCAGTCACTAAGGGCTGGAAGGAAAATCCGGTGGAATTCGACAGTTTTTTCAATCAGTCCAAACATACATATTCCTTTGGATCCCCGGATATTTTGCCAATGTTCAAAGAAGGTGCTTCGGACCCTTCCAAGATCGATGCATGGATGTATGGTCATGAATTTGAAGATTTTACTCAATCATCCGTTGAATTGGATGCGTATGTCTTTCATCATTTCGATCAATTATTATTGAACTCCACGAGAAACGCTACCTTGAATACTGAAATCAGACAAGAGGGTAATGTATTTTTCTTGCATTTATTGGGTTGTGATACTGCTGGTCATTCTTATCGTCCATACTCCGCAGAATATTATGACAACTTAAAGTATATTGACAAGCAACTATCAGAATTGGTTCCAAAAGTTCATGAATTCTTCCAAGATGAAGATACTGCATTTATTTTCACTGCAGACCATGGTATGAGTGCATTTGGTTCTCATGGTGATGGTCACCCAAATAATACCAGAACACCGCTTGTTGCTTGGGGTGCAGGATTGAATAAACCAAAATTAAACCCTGCTCCAATATTTGATAACTACACAGAAAACTGGCAGTTAGGTCACATAAAGAGGAATGATGTCAAACAAGCTGATATCGCTGCATTGATGTCCTACTTAATTGGTGTTAATTATCCTTCCAATTCGGTAGGTGAATTACCCTTGGCGTTTATTGATGGTGATGAAATTACCAAATTAAATGCTCTCTACAATAACGCAAGAGGTATCTTAGAGCAATACCTAGTTAAAGAACGAGAAGTGAAGGAATCACAATTTATTTATAAGGAATATCATAAATTTGTGGAAAAACCACATCAAGTTTATTTGAATGAAATATCTGCGTTATTACAGAAGATTGATGATAGTGACAAGACTCAATTGGAAACAGAAGCAATTATGCTTGTAGAAGAACTAATGAAAGTAACGTTAGAAGGTTTACATTATTTAACTACTTATAATTGGAGATTCATTAGAACGATTGTCACATTTGGATTTCTTGGATGGATCATATACTCTTTTACAATTTTTTTGAAACTATTTATTTTACAAACTCAAATTGCGACAAAGACATCAATATTAAATTATGTGCTCACTTTGATGGCTATGATATCATTAAATTATGTCCTATATCATCATCGTTCCCCATTCAATTTCTACATGTATTTGTTATTCCCAATTTACCTATGGAGTCAGATATTTACTAATTTTGAGGTTTTGCAGAAAGGTACAAGGGAATTCCTGAAGGGTACCTTATTCGTTCAAAGAATCATAGTTGCATTTTCAATAATTTTTATTTATGAAGGGATTGTCTACGGATTCTTCCATAGATGGATCTTTACGGTGATACTGAACGTCTTAGCATTTTATCCCCTGATTTGTGGAGTTTCAGGTCTTGTTACCAATTCTGGGTGGTTTATAACAAGTATTTGTTTGTCATCGTTTACCTTATTTGATGCAGTAAAGACAGAAGATTTGAATCAAATAAATGTGGCTGCGATCTTAATTATTTTGGGATCTGTCTTTTCAATTGCTACGATCTCCAAAAATATTTCAAGTTACACTCGCTGGGTCTTCAGGGCACAGATATTCTTAATACTAGGAATGGTTTTTGTTGTTAACAAATCCGTTACATCGTTACAAAATAGAACAGGTCTTCCAAAAAATGCACAGATCGGTGGATGGTTGATTTTAGGTATTTCTTTAGCCATTATGCCCTTATTCCATTATTTGAGGCCTAACAATGATTACAAGATTAGACTACTGATCATCTTCTTGACATTTGCCCCAACTTTTATCATTCTTTCTATTTCATTCGAAGCACTATTTTATTTCTTTTTCACTGCATACATAGTTCAATGGATTGAAATTGAGACTCGTATCAAAGATGCCAAGCGAAATATCAATGAAGATTGGTTACAAGTATTGAGGGTGGCCGTTATTGGTTTCTTCCTCCTACAGATTTGCTTCTTTGGCACAGGTAACGTAGCATCAATCTCATCATTTTCCTTAGAGTCTGTTTATCGTTTATTACCAATATTTGATCCCTTTCCAATGGGTGCCTTATTGATGTTAAAGTTAATAATTCCATACATTTTGTTATCCACAGGGTTAGGTGTGTTGAATTTGAAATTAAACATCAAGGATTACACTGTTTCTACCTTAATTATCTCGACAAGTGATATTTTATCGCTAAACTTTTTCTATTTATTAAGAACTGAAGGATCATGGCTGGATATCGGTGTTACGATATCGAATTACTGTTTGGCCATCTTATCGTCCCTTTTCATGTTGATTTTAGAGGTAGTTAGTCATTTGCTACTAAAGAACGTTACGATACACAAGAACGTCAACAAAAAATTGAAATCTCAATAAACAAACACAGTTTTTTAACGATTATAACAACCTATTGTTTTTATCCTTATCTCTCGATGTCCTTCGATTTATGAAGAATCCTATAGGGTATGTTTGACTATTTATTTATATTGTTATATGTACTTACTATATTTAGTATGTGTTTCTCGAAGAAAAATTATGTCGCGTTCGGCTGAAGGAAGATCATCGATAAGATGTTCTGATTAGTAAGAAAGATAACACAGCCAAAATATATAACTATAGAAAGGACATTAGAACTAGTGCCGAATGAAGTTGTAATATAACCTTTACCAATTAATGGAGTCACATTTGTTTCTGTACAAGTGAATATAATAGTATCTGCGCTTAACTACTAATCTGTACGCCCATCATTATAGCAATTTAAGAATTGTGTGGGGCAAAGAAATAAGCCCTTATAAGCAATTTAGCAAAATAACATTGTTGTGGTTATGAAAATGTCTGAAAGTAAACCTTTGTTAGGAACATCGTCTGCCCACTTCTTAAGCAACCATGGGGTGGAAAATGCAGAAGGTACCGATGGTGCTACCACCAGTTATCAATCTATTAAGAAGGACGGCATGGTCTGTATAAACGATACTAGTAGCGATGCATTGGTGCATTCTTCAGATAATAACAATGATGAAGATATTCCAAAGGCGAACTCTGAGGTGGTGACTACTGAGGAATTGTCAGTAGATAATGAATCAACAACTTCAGAAGAAGTCAGAAGGATTAGAGAAGTTATATCCAAGAATAAACACCTTTTCTGGTTTCAAAGACCCAGTATCCCTGTGATTTGCATATTAACAATGTTGATAGGTGCCGCTGATACTTTATGTAGAGCGCCACTTATTAACTTGTCATTGAAAAAAGTATGTACTGAAGTTTTACGTGAATCGTCCTCTATTACTGGCGATGACAAGACATGCGATCCAATCGTAGTACAAAGTATTCTTTCAGATATTAGTTCCAAGGAGATTTTCATTTCTGGTATTGTGGCCACCTTAACTGCTGGTAAATGGGGGGAGCTATCTGATAGAATTGGAAGAATTCATGTATTCATATGGATTGGCCTGATAAGTTTAATAGGACTTATTGCCCGTGTATATGTTGTTTTACCATCAACTCCGTATAGCAAAGCTGCAATTATTATATTTGGTTGCATTTCCTCTTTAAATGGTGGAATGTTCGCTCTATTGGCTAATTCGAACAGTTATATATCTGACATTGTGGAACCAAAGGATAGGTCTATGGCATTTGGTAATTTAATGAGTGTGTTTTATTTCACCGCTGGAGTGTCATTTGCCACTTCGTCCGTGTTGGTTAAGTTGTTTGAAGGTAATGACATGGCACCGATACAGGCATCATTCGGATTTATCTTACTATTTATTATACTATGTGTTACTGTAGCTAAAGAACCGAGGCATGAAGAGTCATTGAAGGATGCGCAAGACCGTTTCAAGAGAAGAAGAGAATCCCTAAATAGCTTAAATGTCTCTACAGGCTCTACAACATTCCAAACAATCTGTTACAAACTCAAATATTACTTCCTGACTTCCGTGAATGTCTTATTGCCTATAAAGTCATTGTGGTTGGAGGTAGATACAGCCGAAAATACTGAAGCTAGTCCTTATCTGCCTCGTGTCATGGTATTGGTGCTCGTAGGAATTGATATCCTGCTATTATGCTGCACTGTAGCTGTTGTGCCATGTTTGATACTTTTCACAACTTACAAATACAGATGGACGACAGAGCAAATCGGTTATTTTGTATGTATTTCAGGCATGAGTAAAGGATTTGTTATCCTGGTGCTATCATCATATTTATTGAAGAAACTCAAAAAAATATATGAGGTACGAGACACTACTTTGGACAAGGTTGACATTATATGTATTCATATATCCATAATTACCGTGACTATGGGGGTAATGTCCGTTATTTTATGGAATGACTACTACCAGTCTATTTTGCTCTTCGCCGTTTTAGAAGCATTAGGCGCATTTGCAACACCAACAATTCACTCGGCTATACTTAAATATTCGAAGAGCAGGGGCACGACAGGACACGTATTGGGAGGAATTGCCCTTGTAAGATCGTTTGCCATGTTGATTCTGCCATCAATAATCTTGAAGATTTATGGTATGACTGTTTCCACAAATCCCGCAATGTTTATGGTCATCCCGCTAATCTGCGCAATTTTATCCATTTTTCTTGGAGTTTTCTTGACTGAAACACCCAGAATAGTTACCCATTAGTCTATATCATCGATTACAAGCTATCCTTGGGACTTTTGTACAATAGTTAAAATGATCCTCTTTATGTATGTACTTTTATATCTTTTCATTCAGTTTTCGTTTATCACTAGCGAAGCAAAAAATCTTGCTGGAAAAGAAAAATTGATAATATGTAGAGATGATATTCTGACAAAATTGATACTTGTAGAAAACTGTAGGAGTAAGGTAGATTTGAGACACACAGTCGAAGAAAGTTTGCTCTGCATTACCGAGATCATCGAATCGCCCACGGATAACGGGATTATAGAGTTTATTTGTTTTAAGACCGTTTTATTAAGCTACACTGCCAGCTATTTGTCAATAGAAAATAGTGCATTAGCAAAGTGAAATACACAAAATTGATAGAGATTCATAATTCTTTATTATTCTAATTAGAAAACAGGTGTCAACTGCAAGCTGCATATTTTAATTGTTCTTTTAGAGGTTGTCTTTTTTTTGAGGTTTTTAATAGAAGTGGGTATAGCATGTACGTGGATCCCAGGAACAACAACGAAGTTAGGAGACTCAGCATGTCCCAGTTACAACAACGACCTGGTACCCAACCGGTTATCGATGAGTCTGTTAATGTAACGGAAAGTCAGACAATCTACGAGGCAAATGCTTCGAGATTTCATGTTGAAATGAATGTTTTATTGGATGACGATAAGAATGTCAACTCCGATGAGAATATGTTAGACAGTCTTCCAGATATTTTAGACAGTACTATTGGTACTAACGGTAATAGTGGTATTGCTATGAACAGTAACGATATTGATATTGATATTAATAATAATAATAATAGTAATAATAATAATGATGATGATGATGATGAGCACTTAAATATATCTGGCGATTATATCGACAATGGGATGCTAAATAACTTAGGAAATGGTAATGTACTATTAGCAGGGGTAACAAACAATACAGGAATAAATGATAATATTAATGGTTTACAGAATATGAATACAACTGATCCAAAATTTGCCGAACGAGTGATGACAATGAGAGGGAAAGTAACAGGTGGGAAATATTCATTACGAGATTTCCAAATATTAAGAACATTGGGTACAGGGTCATTTGGCCGAGTACATTTAATCCGTTCCAATTATAATGGTCGATTCTACGCATTAAAGGCGTTAAGCAAGCAAACCGTGGTAAAACTAAAACAAGTTGAGCATACAAATGATGAAAGAAGAATGTTATCAGTGGTCTCCCATCCTTTTTTAGTTCGACTCTGGGGGACTTTCCAGGATTCTGAAAAAGTGTTTATGGTGATGGATTATATAGAAGGTGGTGAATTATTTTCGTTGTTGAGAAAGTCTCAACGATTTCCAAATCCTGTAGCCAAGTTCTATGCAGCTGAAGTATGCTTAGCATTGGAATATTTACATGAAATGGACATCATATATCGAGATTTGAAGCCTGAGAATATCTTATTAGATAAGAATGGCCATATCAAGATTACCGACTTTGGGTTTGCCAAATACGTACCGGATGTCACGTATACCTTATGTGGTACACCTGATTACATCGCGCCCGAGGTTGTTAGTACGAAACCATACAACAAGTCTGTCGACTGGTGGAGTTTCGGTATTTTAATATACGAGATGATCGCTGGTTATACACCGTTCTACGATGCCAATACAATGAAGACATATGAAAACATCCTGAATGCTGAATTGAAATTCCCTAGTTTTTTTAAGCCGGATGTGCAGGACCTTTTAACAAAATTGATAACGAGAGATTTAAGTAAACGTCTGGGCAATTTACAGAACGGCAGCGCTGATGTGAAGAACCACCCATGGTTCAGTGAGGTTGTCTGGGATAAACTGCTAGCGAGATGCATCGAAACTCCGTATGAGCCACCAATCCAGCATGGACAGGGTGATACTTCCCAATTTGACAGATACCCTGAGGAGGAAATCAACTATGGAGTCAAAGGACCTGATCCATACGAGGATTTATTTAAGGACTTCTAATGTGTTATTATTTTTACTATGACTATTTATTTTGAAATGATAGACCTTTTAATACCCCGGGCAAGAAACCTAGACAGAAGTATTCAAAACCGCAAGAAAGAGTGCTGTTAGATGTTCACAAGACACATCTGACCATGCGCCGCTAAATGCCATGCCTCTATATGTTTAGTTATATATACATAGCTAGATATAAGTTAGTCCCTATAAAGGCTTATCCGTTGTTGTATTATGTGTGGATTCACGTGTGTACTCTCTCTCTAGTGGGTCAAATTTGCCATTTTAAAACTATTAGACTAGTTTCCACCTCTTCGAGCAAGAAGAAACCCAGTGAAAAAGACCAGCAACAAGGAGACAGAAAGGGCCAGAAGCAGTCGTCCGGAGAGCATGTCGCAGATTAGAAAGCAGTTGGATTTCCTGAACAGAATCAGCGCCACCACGAAGGTTGCGCAGATTTACGTGAACCCACTCAAGGGCACGGCGAGTGAATCTCTGCCCAGTTTAAAGCTGGTTTATCAATTCAAAAACTTCAATGGCCATATGGGTGCACGTAAGTTCGTGCAAAACTACGCGCCAACGTTGAAGTTCTACAACACCAACCTACAGATCGACGTGATCAAGATCAAGAACGACGACACGACCAACAGAGACGTTCCCTGCGAACTGTCTATCCTGGACGAGAAGGGTAGCGTTCTGCAGTCCATAGACATGCAGAACCGAAGAGATACGGAGATCATGGACGAGCTTTTAACGAAGCTCGATCATACCAAGGTGCCAGAAGACCACATCGTGCGATTATGACTTCACACACACACACACACACCGCTGTATATAGATAGACTCCCTCTTCCTCTTGTATATATATATAACCACACCTATAAGACAAAAAGATATATAAATACGACTAATCATGCACATATTTTTGTTCAACATTTTCCCAATAAGACCATGTATAAGCCCTTCTTTCTAATCTCTCATCCCCTTGTCCAAACAAGAATCGAAAAAATAATTATATAAAGGGAAAACTGTCGCAAGAACAACATTCCTCCTATTTCGTGCTACGTTGAAAACCGGCGGACAAGTCAACGCAACAGAAGAGCATAGCCATCAGTCAGAGGGATTATATATATATATAGGTACCAGTGAAGAAGATTTCAGTTGATTCGAGAGGTAAATCATCGATCAAAGCGAAGCTTACGCAAGAAAAAAGAGGATTTGCAAAGAA
Source organism: Cylindricascospora bacillispora (assembly GCA_030573655.1). Lineage (NCBI taxonomy): Eukaryota > Fungi > Ascomycota > Saccharomycetes > Saccharomycetales > Saccharomycetaceae > Cylindricascospora > Cylindricascospora bacillispora. Next base: position 69,997 of record JAJMDR010000050.1, on the reverse strand, counting down.
CAACTATGCTAGATATTAGTGGCAAAGATAAAGAGAAATCAAGTCATGAATTGAAAGTGTCTTCCTTGAGCAAGCCATTAATTACGATTTTCAAACATTCCAACACGTCGTTGTCTGGTTCTAAGAACACCTCTCCTCAACCGTTACATACGGCTGAATATAGTGCCAGCGCTAACAAGACAAGGTCGAGGTCGAATTCGAAGGTTCTATCGGGAGGAAAGCCTCATGTGAATGGGACGAAAGAATCCCCTTCTATACCACAACGATCTGCTTCTTTGAGAATTGAAGGGAAGAGAAATTTCGAGAGAGCAGGTGGTGTCGACGAATATGTGAGTGCTAATCACAAGAATCTCAGTGACACCGACGATTATGCAGATACGGCGAATGATAACGAACCTACTCCATATGAAGGAGAAGGAAATCTAAACAATAGTTACGCAGGTTCAAGCTTCAGTTCAAGTTCTAATTTTTCCGTTGCTCCTACTAAAGTTAAAACAATCGACTCGTTATTGTCAAACCGAGATTTCTCCGATAATGAGCTGGGCACCGTACAAGAGAAACTTTCTAGAATGTTTTCTGTTGAGGAGTCGATCGATTTACGCAACTCAGTGCGCACAGGAAATGAATTGAAAGAAGTAAAATCGATGCCAACCACAAAGGTAAAAAGAATTTCATCAGGATCTCCTATTGTTACAGTTCCTTCAAGAGAGCCTCCCACAATTTCCAAACCAAAGAGACGGCCTCATGCAGAAACAATCAGCATGAAATCCACGCCTAAATTGGCAGATTCTTACAAGGTCATCGTCGATACGGAAGGTTTCAAAGTGTATGAACATGGATATCATGTTCACAATTTAAAATTACTTTCCATGATAAATAATGAAAAACTATCACCAATTCCGTCATCAAATGTGTCCACAGAACACGATAATGTGCAAACTCATGATTCATTTTTAAAGCAAACATCAGGTTTATTAGTTCCAGGATTCTTGAAATCACATACGCATACATCTCCAACAAAGGAAACAGTTAGTTTGGAGAAGGCTAAGTCACTGTTATCAGAAAATGTTTTATGTGTACAAGAAGATGAATCGCAAAGGAACACGATATCTGCTGATGAAGAGGGGAGTATACCGAAAATCGTCAATAAGCGGGCAGCTGTCGGCTCGAAAGAATTAAAACTCATAAATGCATTGTCTGCGAGGATTAATGATACGCAAAATGGTGATCGGAAGGATCATTCGAAAAAAAACTCTATATTAGAAGCAGCAAATTCTGGATCATTAAACCTTTCGGAAAAATATGGTAAGCCATTGGGTGTCATTGGTCATGGTGCTTATGGTGTGGTGAGGTTATGTTCAATATTCGAAAATGAAATAAAACATCCTTCCCACCTGCAAACATTTTCCAAGGAGGGGCGACTATATTTTGCAGTGAAAGAACTGAAAAATAAACCATCAGATCCAATGGAGAAATTCAGTTCAAGAATGACATCAGAATTTATTATTGGATTATCATTGAGTCATTATCATTTAAAAGGTGCCAAATCATCCCACCCAAATCTTATTAAAATTTTCGATTTGATGGAATTCAACGATATCTTCTATGAAGTTATGGAATTTTGTCCGGCTGGTGATCTATATTCTATTTTGTCAAGGAGAGTCAAACATGGCTCAGCATTACATCCCTTAGAGGCTGATTGTTTCATGAAACAATTATTGAATGGTGTCTTGTTTATGCATGATCATGGTGTGGCTCATTGTGATCTAAAACCTGAAAATATGTTATTTTATCCTAATGGAACCCTAAAAGTTTGTGATTTTGGTACTAGTTGTGTTTTTCAGACTGCATGGGAGCGGAATGTTCACTTTCAAAGCGGAATGGTTGGTTCAGAACCTTATGTTGCTCCAGAGGAGTATATTAAGAACAATGAATATGATCCAAGATATACTGATTGTTGGAGTGTAGGAATAATATATTGCACAATGATATTAGGTCATTATTTATGGAAAAACGCTTCAGCAGAGAAAGATTCTTATTATAAATCATTCGTGGATGAGATGAAGCGCAAGGGCCAATTCGAAGTGTTTGAAGAACTAAAACATATTAATAAAGATTTGAACCGTTTTAGAAGAGGTGCATTGTATCGTATATTTCAGCCTAATCCAGAAGAGAGGATAGGTATAGAAGAGTTATTAGAAACTCCTTGGATGAAACATACTAACTGCTGTGTAGTTTACAGGAGAGATGTTTGAAGAGAACGTATTGCATGTTATTATTTGATAGATTTTGATATTTCTCCATAGGTTACGCCCTTATGTGTGTCTGTGTTTCTAGCTGTTATTCCATTAACAGATCATATATAATTAATTATGTTCATACGTTACGTATGGGTGTGTTTATATATTCGTATAGGTATATACAAGATGAAAATTACACTTCGCTTTTAATATGGGGTCTTTTTTAATTCATGAATATCATTTCTTTAGGTATTGAAATTTTTATAATACTCTGCTGGCTAAGGAACAAATTTTATTGTATCCTTTATCTCTCAAAGTCCTATCAACGACACCGTCATTCGCCATTATTCTAGTTCCCAAGGGTTCTCCTGTATTTTTATTTACCAGGACGCAAGCGTTGTCACCAAAACTAATATTAGACCCATCAAAACGAGAATTATTTCTTTGTTTTGTTCTTACAACAACAGCATGGACAATATCACCCTTCTTTACTCTATTGGTATTGGATGTACCGGTGATATTCTGAGTTAACGGCTTGGCCTTTTGTATAACGCATACGATTTTATCACCGACCAAAGCAGGGGATTTTGGCGAACCTTTCCTGAACACTTTAATGCACTCTGCCAGTTGAGCTCCAGAATTATCAATAACCTTAATAATGGACTTTAAATAGATCATTGGTATTGTTGCACGACTCTTTTTGGATTTTTCGCATTGTCTGTGTTTCTAGTTAATTAGCCTTTAATTGCTGTTTTTAAGTTCTTTAAACTTAGAATCTTTCGAAAGAAAGCTGTTACCCGGTTCTTTAAAACTATCAAGCACTAACATACTTAATAATATGAATAACTGGCAACAATAAGAACAAGAATAAATATATAAGAAAAAATCACAATATCAAACCTATGACGATAGGACTGATAACAGATAGCGTAGCATTATTATATTATAAATTTTTTTAATTCTAAACGTATTTTATGGTAGTGGATCATGTCATTAATATTGTTACAATAATAAATAAGATTGATATAGTCAATAATTCTTTCAACGTAAAAATAAATCGATATATCAAGTCATGTATGCAATTCCTTGAGATATTAAAATGTCATAGTAATATAATAATAAATGAAGTTGGGGCACAAAAGGTAAACGGATTTACCTACCAAATGTCCGTCTTGAGAAATGTTTGCTTTACGATTGCCAATAAATGCTATCTGATGTCATTCAGACCCGTTTTTAGGAGAGATTGCATGAATGATAAATAACAAATGAAATTGATCCCGTCCTCAACATAAAAGAACGACGTTATGTAACGGCAAATACCAACTTAATGTGTGCATATCCTGCCATTTGTTTTCAAAAAAAAGTTGGTTTGCCTTCAATACACAGTTTTGTGCAATAACAGTGTGGATTAATTTACATGTTATTGACAGAAGAAAGATTAAGTCTGTTTAAATATAAGTGTTCTATTCACCATTTTGGTCATATAGAACCTCAGCTATCTTGTCTAAACTATACCTGTCTGAGATATTCTTTTTTAAACAATTTGTAACCACCTCAAAAAGAATTGTCTTACATGAGTTTGTAGTTTGTTCAGGTTCACAATTGCATACTTCTTTCAATGGACTTGTATCATAGTTCCCGTTTAGAATCATAGTACGTAGTCTAGGTTCGAAATCATCTTTAAACGGAAATCTGCCTGTTAGCATTGTATAAACAGTTACTCCAAGAGCCCATATATCAGCAGAGGGTTTCAGAGATATAGTCGGGTCTTCCAGTAATTCTGGAGAAGCATACGGTAAAGACCCAATGTGATTCGACATATTGGGTTTCATTTGAAATGTACCAGAGATAGAGTTATTGTGTCTTCTTTTAGGAAAATCCTTTGACAATTTTGACGTCAGTTTGGCTGATTTAGAGTGCTTCAGTGGTGATAGTATCGGAGCCTCCTTCGTTATTTTTCTTGTTACAGAAGAATAATCATGTGTTATAGGTGTTAAACTTAAATCAGCCGACACTTTCTCGATAGCTGTACTTCTAGAGTTCAATGATTTCTGCAATTTATATAATTTATCAGGACTTAAAGTACTGTACTTGGCAAAGGACGCAGAAATGTATTCACTAGAAGGTGTGCCAAAATTCACACTGTGACTATTTGGAAATCCTCTCGTCACTTCGAAATCTCGAGATGTTTCTTCAATTAACTCAGGTTGTTTAAAGTGACTGTCATCTACCACTAATTGTAGGGAGTTTGTTCTTTCTCCAAAAGTACAACTCATTCCGAAATCACACAAAAAAACTTGCCAATCTTTCTTATCATTACACTTCTTTAGTAGAAGATTTTCCAACTTTACATCACCATGAACAATAAATTTTGAATGCATGTATCGTAATGCAGAAACCAGTTGACGAATTAAAAAAATAGATAGTTCGCATCGGTCATTAGAGTTGATCTTTGACTTTTCATACTCGCCCCAGGAGAACACAAGGTCGTATACCGTTCCATCAGTAATTAACTCAGTCAGACAATACATAGCATAATCTTCTCCTAACTCCCAATCTAGCAGCGGTAGAATATTTTCGTGTTTAAGCTCATTCCATATAGTAACTTCTCTTATTACGCGGCTTCTCATCTCCTGATTATCCTTAAACTTAACAATTTTAATAGCATGAACGGCGCCTGACTGTAAGTCCATACATTCCCTAATGATTCCCCATGCGCCAAACCCAATAATTTTCCCCAGTCTGTGGTTCAGTAATTCCATACCTTTATCATCTGGTCGTATTCTAGTTGGGCCTGATAATGATGACATTGAGGGTGAAAATGATTGCAAAAATTGGGATGCCACTGAGCCATGCCTGGATCTGGCTAGTGATCTATGCAAAGATGTATTGCTCTTAGAAGTAGATATCATATGTTTTTTAATCAAGGACATGATCAATTTGTAATCCTTAGAGGGTACTACCTGCAATAAGATTTTTTTCCGTTTAGTGTATGGATATGATAAAAAATCTTTTGGTAAGTTCCTAATCAATGAATTTATCTCGTCTTTAGTCATCTTTAGCTCAGATAACATAAACATTGTATTATCAGGCATATAAGTTGATGAAGAAGATGTTGAGTCATATGATGATGATGGAACAGGCGATTTCTTTCTTGGAATCATGGTTGGTAGTGAATCCTTATTCATGTGGTATAGTGGCATGGTACTACTATTGTTAGCATTCAATAAGGTATTGTTGTTTGCGTTGTTCAGATATGACAATCTTCTTTCCAATTCCAATGCGGAAGGTGGTGTCAATATTGTCGGAGCATTTGGTAATGGTATAGGCTCTACTTGTGCATGAGATGACTTGAACATGCCTGAACTATTCGGACTTAATGTACTGTTTTCTCTGGTGAATTTTTGGTTTGCCATTGCACTTTCATCCTCTTCTTCGTCCGTACCCCAAGTGTTAAATCTGGACAAGTTCCCGTCGTAAGGAACCTTCCCTTTGTTTTTGAAAAGACTTTGCACAGTAGGAAGTTCTCTGACTTTATGTCTCTGATTATTATGGTTAATTAAAAGACCACCTTCGTTCGTAAGATCATAAATATTGGACTCCTCATCAGAGTCGTCTTGCCATTTTAAAACTTCTTGCGAAAAATTCAAATCTGCAATGTATTCGTCCTGCATCTCTTGTGTTTGCCGCTGTTGCTGCTGCTGCTGCTGCTGCTGCTGCTTGCTAATTTTTGGCTTGTTTGAATCTCCGAATTCAAAGTCGGACAGATAACTTGGATACGATTTTAAATTCGAATCCCTATCGCTTGGAGTCTCGGCCAAGAGGTAATTGTTTGCACGGCCGTCATAAATGCCACCTTGCATGTCCCGTCTGGGTCTTATATAATCGGTCGAGTCGCCACTATTTCGATTCAATTCATAATTGGAATGAGTGGAAGCATTCACCAGGTTAGATCGTGATTGAGAATTACTATCCAGCTCGTAGATCCTTCTAGGTCTGAAATACAACGTCTGAGACTCAGCATCGTCAGTCGAGCTTGGAACAGGATAGCGGTCCACCAAGCCTGTAAATCGATGCCTCCCTCTGCCTGGCATATCTCCGTCACTGTTCGAGTTCCTCCTGTCCCATCTTCGCTCGGTAAAGGGTCTATCTGAGTTCACAATAATAGTGGAAGTACTTTCTTCTTTCTTATTTTTCCTCTTAAACATTGGTGATACCTGGCTGCTGTCTATCTCACCTTATTTCAAAACAAGTTCAGAAGAGAGATTACCAACACCAAATTGAGAAAGGAAAAGCACACACACACACACACACGCACACACACACGCACACACACAAAAGTACACACCACAAACAGATTAATGCATCCAACCGTTTCTAATATAGCTTACTTACTCTGCCGGTATGTGTCTATATCCTCCTTTCCTGTCGTACCCTGTGCACGATTGCTCGTAAGTCCTTTATATAACTTCTCTTGTTCTACTAATCTGGTCGGATGGTTCTCCCCTGATTATCTTTTTTAGTTTTTTGCCCCCGCATTTTTATACCTTTTTTTCATCAGCGGTTGCAATTATTCCTTTTAGTATGGAGATATGTGTAACACGTGCGAAGCACGCTAAGTATGTAACTACATGAATACTATAAGAGAGGGCATTGAGGACTTGTAGACCGCCGCGGTGCTGGGGGATGAGCTCGTCAGAGCAGTTGATGTTCCTGCAATTGGCTGTACAATTCCGGCGAGATATACTTCTGCAGGGTGGGTCCGTCGTTGGACATGAAACCCTCTTGCGATATGCCTTTGCGTCTTCTTGTCTTCATGACAAAATCTCTGCTCAGGCTCTTGATAGGTGCAGGTTTCAGTTTGGGGATAGGTACCTCCGAGTCCATCACGTCACCAGGCACCTTGCGCCAGATCTTATTCCAGAAGTGTTGTTGGCACATGGCGGAGCCATCAGTGGCTACTCGCAGATCAGTTTCGAAACCTAAGGAATCAATCACAGGCAGTTGAGCTTTCATTTCCGTCAATGGTGTGCCTGGTATATGGGATGTGTCGTAGATACGGGCACCTCTTCTCTTTTGAATGACTTCTTCTACTATTGGTGTTAAGGAACTCTTCATTATTATGTCTACCTCGTATATGGGCTCCAAGAGGATGGGTTTCGCCGTCAGTAGGGCTATGTAGCACGCCCTCCTGACGGCAGGTATTAATTGGTTTTTTACTGCAATGAGGTCTTGGTCGTCAACAGTATCATTGAGTTGGAATTCTAATAAATTGAAATGCACACCTTGGATTTTCTCATCACACAATGGTCCTTCCCTTACTGCCCACAAAAAACCTTGCTCAATTTGGCTTCTGAAGGATAACAATGTTTCTTTAGACGTATCCTCTGAAATTGTGTCGTTTACCAAAGCATTGGCCTGGGAGAATGACCAGATATTTCTGGCAGCCAAAGAATCCCAGCCGTAATCCCTTCTTAGTTTTGAAGATATCTCTTTGGAAGTCGCGGTTGTAACATTCAGTGAATCGCTCTTGCACATTAACAAATCCTTTCTTAAGCTGGCGGTCAAAGGTTGAGCACCCACAGTTACATGGATATGTCCATTGACAGATTCTACGGGGATAGCAGCAAATGATTCGCTTGAACAACTCTCACAAAATATTGTCATTGGATCGGATATTTTGATTGCGATACCACAATACACATTCCGTAAATCATACATCAAACAATCAAGATATAATTCACCAGAACCAAGAATAATATGTTCACCGGATTCTTCTACTTTAATTGTAACACCGGGATAATACTTGTTGGCCTTGTTTAAGCCTTCTAAAAGCTTTGGCAATTCCTTTGGGTTCACAGGTGCGACAACAATCTTCGATACTGGCTCATTGATATAGTTTATTGGTTTGAAAACAGGTATTGAAAGCCCTGTTTCTCGAAACAACGTGGCACTCTTGCTGAAATACTCGGTTATACCTCTAATCAACAACAGTTGACCCTCCCCAGCGGATTCCACGGAATAAATGCTCCTTCCTCCTAATAAAGCAATTTCCAGAATTTTTGCCTTCGGACTTTCTTCTAAATACTGATCTATATTTGCTGGATCTTCAATCAAATCAGAATCCAAAACTCGAATATTCATATTTCTGTTCAAAGAACCTCTATAAATTTTCACCAAAGTCCAAGAATGGCCACCATAATCAAGTGACTTTAAAGCCCTCGCTAATACATTACAATCGTGTGGAATTTCAGTGGAAGTAGTATGGTTTGAAAGTGAACGGCGTATTCCAAGGCATGCATCGGTAGAATAGCTTAGTCCTTGTAAAATTCCCTTATGCTTGCCAAACAATTGCGTAAGGATATGTTTCAATAATGGTTGAGGGTCCAAGTTTTTCCATGTGCTATTCAGTTGAACCTTGAAATTTCGACGTATCACCTTCGATAAATCTAGAAAATCAAGGGATAAAATATTCGTGAAAAGTTTATATATTGGACACAATATAAACTCCGTGAAACTGTTCATTGGAGAATGGTCAACAAAAGGTTTGGTGGAAAATTGTCCCCCATTATGATAAATATTACCCCAGAGTCGTCTTGCGAATTGTTCAATGAAAGCTTTGTTTAAGTTCTTGGAATAGTATTCTTGTACGTATTCCTGAATGGAGAATGACATTCCAAATTGAGTTGATGCAAAGATGATGTTACCCAATTCTGGAGAATAGTGATGATTGGTTACAGAGTTTATTTCACCTACAATGTGTGCCAGTTTTAAGTAGGAATCCTGTGGAGGCAATTTTAATTCCAATACTAATCTATCTAGTTTGTTTAATACAAATAGCATTTGTGTAGTTCCCTCATTTTCACAATGCTTGATCATTTTTTTCACAATATTTGTGACACCTTCAACAACGTCTATACATATTATAATAATATCAACTGCGTTTATGGCCACAGCGGTCTCATCCATGAAATTAACATGACCAGGTGTGTCTAGCATTGTAATAGCCATTGATTTACTTTCCATATCTAATCCCATAAAAGTGAATCCATTTAACTTAGTTGATACACCACGTTCGATTTCCTGTTTTAAGTTATCCATATATTTCAGTGATCTCCACCCCAATTGAACATTCTTGGGCAGTTTATTTTTCAGTTTGTAAGAGTTTAATACAAATAAATCGACAAACGAAGTCTTACCTGAATTCAGAGGGCCTACCACTGCCACGTTACGTATTCTTTCAGGTATATCCAATAATGATAGTAGATATTGCTTATCATAATAAGTATCAATTCCCTTACTTCCAGAAAAAACGGTGTATTGTTGCTCTAGGGTATCATATTTACTTGTGGGTTCAAGTATCGGTACAGATATATCTTGTGTTTCCTCTGTTTCAACCATAATTTCTACATCTTTTCCGTATGCATCTTGTAAAGAGACTAATTCATCAGTTGGTTCAGTAATCCTTGAAACGATAGAATGAGATACTTCATCCTCAGCTGATGAATCGTTTGTAATCTCTTCTCTATCGTAGTTACTATCATCGCTATCATCACTGCTAACACCGATCAGATTTCCGAATTCATCATAGAGATCTTGATCATCCATTATATATCTTGATTATTATTATTCGTTCTATTTTCTTTTCGTAGGGTGATATTTTGCAATACTTTAAACACCCACAGAAAAAAAATGTCCCGCTGACGATTCCTCTGTCCCTTCGTCTTTAGCACAACTTGCTATCTAAATCCTGAATCTGTGTTGTTCATCAAATTGTATGTTTGTTTTCTAATTGTTCTTTAGAATTTTCCGATGCCCATAGGTAAAAAAACTTTGATTGAAGACTGAAACGCCTCAATTTGCTCTGAACATTTATAAGACTTAGAAGTAGCCAAAGAATAATCTCAGTATTGCATTTTGAGATTGATATTCAAAATTTCAATATAGCAGTATAGCTAGGGCAGGGGTAATGCCTGAATATACTTTAATTCCGGAGAGTATACGGGAGAATCTGCCCGCGTTTCATCCTGATGAAATATTTGATAATCTACATACCTACATTAATGAGGATGAAGAACCTGACGTTGAGGTTGTAGAGCACTTTACTTATGAGCAAGAACTAGATAAATCCTTACTGTCTAGAAGTTCAGTGGTAGGCCTTGGTTTTGGCTTAATGAGTCCTGTTCTAGGGATGTGCACCTCTATCGGAATTGGGCTATTAAATGGTGGACCCTTAACTATAATCGGTGGATTTCTAATAAGTGGTATTTGCATTTGGTTTTCAGCCTTATCGCTTGGTGAAATTGTATCTAAATTTCCTATGGAACTTCATGCGTCAAGTGCTCTGCTAGCTCCTAAGAAAGTCAAATTGATTTGTTCTTGGTACACTGGATGGCTAATGTTAATAGGTAATTGGACCATGAGCACAAGTATCACCTTTGCTGGTGCACAGTTGGTAATATCTTTGATTTTAATCAGAAATTCTAACTTGATTTCTGAAACTGGCTTGATTTGGTACACTGTTATTGTATTCTATCTAGTGGTTACAGTAGTCGGAGTAGTAAATTTAAAATTTGCAAGATTTATTGAAACAATTAACAAGGTATGTGTGTACTGGATTATCTATGCTGTCATTTTAATAGATATTCTATTGTTGGTATTTCACAAAGGTAAATTCAGGTCATTGGGATATGCATTATTTCATTTCGACAATTCACCATCTGGATATTCAAGTGCTATATTGTCTTTTATAATCGGATTTCAACAATCTAATTTCACTCTACAGGGTTTTAGCATGCTGCCTGCATTAGCTGATGAAGTTAAAGTCCCTGAAAAAGACATTCCTAGGGGTATGTCGATTGCTGTTCTATTATCCACCTTTTCTGGTGTTATATTCCTACTCCCTATAATGGCCATTTTACCTGATATTTCAGATTTATTCACTAGTCATAAAATTTTACCAATTGTGAATGTATTCACAAAGTCTACTGATTCCTTAATTGTCTCCATATTATTAATTCTGTTGATTCTAGGAAATCTATTTTTTTCAGGAATTGGATCGATCACTACTTCTTCTCGTGCTGTTTACAGTTTTAGTCGTGATCATGCAATCCCAAGGTATGAATTATGGACATTTGTAAAACCGGAATCCGAATCCAAAGTTCCCAAGTATTCCATTCTGTTAAGTATGGGGATATCTTATTTCCTTGGATTATTAGCATTGATATCTTCTGCAGCATTTAACGCGTTTATTGGTGCGGCAGTGTTATGTTTATGTTCAGCCACTTGCATTCCACTAATATTAGTATTGTTAACAAGGAGAAGAGCTATACAGCATGCAGCAGTTAAGATACGCTATAAATTTGGTTGGTTTATTAACATTGTATCTATATTGTGGTTACTATTATCGATGGTATCGGTTTGTTTTCCCTCAAAAGTACCTGTTACTTGGGAAACTATGAACTACGCATTAGTCGTCTATATTCTTTGTCTATTGGCTATTACCATTCTATATTTCAAATGGGGAAAGTACAACTTTAAGTTACCTCAAATAGAAACCGAATCTTCTAAAGACTCTTCTGCTACATGGACAGATCATTTAGACAACACAAAAGATATCCATATGGAACAGTTTTCAGAAATTAGCTCTTCTGGAATAACTCACAAGGATGAGCAGCTCTACTCTTCCTGGGAGAATCCATTTGGAGACCAAGAATCAACTCAAGCATCTGAAACAACGAAACAAAATGCTTCAACTTCGGATGATTACGATGAAATGGATCTCTCTGTAAGATAAATAAATCGTTATAGATCTTGATAATATAAATGAATATGGAAGATATCCATCTACCTACCTTAGGCTGCTATTCTAGCGGGCCTTCACCAAAGTCATTTGTTTAATTTCTCTCATTTTATGTTTTGTAGCTGCCAAACATATTGTATCATAATCAAATTAAATACCAAATAAATAAAAAAATAACAGAAAACTTCATTCAACTATATAGCGTGCATATAAACTTTCCTTGGGTAGGCGCCTTTTACTAGATCAACAGTCATCTATTCTTTAAGCATATATCCCACTTACTAAGATAAGTACAACTCCAACACAACACCACTTCAAACATGTAGTACCAGAACTATGACTGTTATTAATATCATCTTCTTCGTCATCTTCATGATGATGGTGACTATCACTGAAGCCAATACCTGTTTGAAACATCTGTAATGCAATGACAAGTAAGAAGCCAGCAGTCATACTTAGGAAGAAGTTCATTTGAACGTCACCAGAGTCTGGGCTATTAGGATCCCTTTCCTTATTTTTAAAGATAAAATAACCAATCAACGCACCCAATGGCTGAGAACAACCACCAAGTATCATTGATGCCACAACTGCGATCCACTTAGATTCTAATGCTGTATACAATGGCAAGGTCATGGCGAAACCCTCAACTAAGTTATGTATAGCTAAGCTTAAAAATATCGAGAATCCTAAAGATTCAGACATATCCGACTTATTAGTATAAAAAATAATAAATCCTTCGGGAAACTTATGCAAAGTTAACACGAGACAGGTTTGCAATCCTATAGAGAGAAGTTTTGAGAACGGTGTTTCCAAATGATGATGATGATAAGGAACATCATGGTCATGGGCTGAAAAAGCCGGAACTAAATGATCTGGAAAGTGAGTATGACTATTAGAATCAGATGATATAGATTCAGAACTAGCAGAGTCATGAGATTGAGTATTATGAGAACATTTTTCTTCGGAATTTCTTTTGGTTAAGCTAGAAATAAAGTTCTTACGATACAATGATAAATTCTCCAAGTCATAGCCAACATTATTTTCAATGCATACAACACCATTGGAGACACTTAGTCTTTTAGGTGTCAATTCCGTTGTAGCGGAATCTATTGTACCGGAGATATTTGGATTGCTTTCTAAATCCGGAGTGCTATAATCAGCAATTAAAGGTGTGTTGGTAGTACTTTCAACTATATTACCATTTTCGTCTCTATGGACCTGCTTTTGTTGAAAGATAGTAGGTATACACGATACATGATCCTGAGATAATGTGCCACCACAGCTTGTAATATCTTTACACGGTCCTAGACATTCGTCTTCCTTACCTTTAAATAAATCAAGTAATGAGATTTTCTTGTTTAATCGACGCTGGGTCTTTAAGGATCCATTAGATCCTAACAATGCTGTGGATTCGTTAGAATCCACAATAGAGGATTTTCTTGTTACATTTGGGGTATCTGATGGTAAAGAGTGATGAGCATCAATCACTGAGTGAGAATGGTCATCATTGTGAGAATGTTGATGGGCGGAAGATGGCTCGTCATCGTGAGCACAATGAATCAAGGATTCACTAGCAAAAGCATGGACCGCATGATTCAGCCCCAAACTAACAAGGACACCAATAATCAACCCAGATACCACATGTATATTATTCCACTTATTATTCTGTTCCATTCTCGGTAACATCTTATATAAAGATGTTGTAAGCATCGAACCTGCACTGATGGAAAGACCATAATTGATTAATTTAGAATTAGTCGTCTTCTTGGCCTTACTAGAGTCCAATAACACTGATAATAGAGGTACTGATAAACAGCCAAGGATACACAAAAGTGAGGAAATTAGGGAATATAGTAGCCATTTCGGAACTTCCATCATTCTTGAATACATGTGTGATGCTCTCTTACCAAATAATGTAGTATCTTTAGGTATTGCTCTAAAGATAAATAAACCAGAGGTGAGAATGTATTTGTTGTTCTGCTTCTTTTATATGTTCAAACTGATGACTTTTGATTTGTGAAATTTCTAACCTTACAGGATAATTAAATTAAATACTATCGTAAGCAAACACACAGAAGAAAAACACATCATAAACAGACATAAGAAGAGATCATAGAGAGAATTAGGTGTACTCATTTGAACGAGTGTTGGTGCTACTGTGGAAGCTGTAGCCACTTAGAAACTTTCTTAACCGCATAATTTTGCGTTATATACAAGTTCATAGGGGAAGACATACTGAAACGCACTACTGGTTAACGGTAAAATAAGAAATTTGAATTGTAGAATATTGATTCACAATGCTAGGGTCTTTGTTTAGGAAAGGCTTGAAATTACAAGGTTCAACAACTTCTGGCAACTCAGTTACCGATGCAGACGTCTCCGAGCCAAGTTCTTCCGCGTTGCTACCAGATGCCGACCAAGAAACTATCACCACAGTAACTAATGATAATGATCAAGAAAGTGAGACTAGCAAAGACCACAATAATCATAATGTAACGTTTCTGAATTCTAGGGTGTCAGATGATGAAAAAGATAACAGTGTCGTTAATAAACTATTAAATATACGTGGATCATACCCGTCTCTGCTTGATCATATACCTGATGAATTAAGATATAAACTGTTTGGGACAAAGAGAGTTACATTGGGCGATGTTAGTTTGAAAATGGCACATCATACAGATACAAGTAGTACCTTTGCTGCCTGCTCATTGTCGTGTAGGTCGAAATATATCTTCAGAGTGTTGATAGTGGAACAATTAGATCAACTCCCTATGAGATCGAATAACTATAAAGAATTAATGGATTATAATTCTTTAGATAAATCACTAGTGAATCAGATTCGATCCAAAGAGTTAGCAGAATATATATTTGGATCACCACTGCGATCCAAAGAGCCGCATTTAGAAGACAAATTCAGGATTATACCAAATTCTGATTTGGTTTTAATCACTAGGATCATATATTCTAACCGTCTGCATAATGACAACAATTTACACAGAAGGCGGAAAATTTCTATAAATTTGTGCTTGCCTATGTGCTTATTGCCAGTGGTAATAGAATCATGGGAAAAAGTTAAACACTGGTTAACTTTCACAGAAAAATCTATACATAATCTAACTTATATCTCAGATTCATTGAAACTGAAAATTATCCATACATTAAAGACAGAATTATTGCCACATGTCAAATCACTTTCAGAAATACCAAGATTATTTCTTTACCCCCCAACATTTAGAGATTATATTGACACCTGGTTTCATGATGTCTTCAATTGGATTGATTTTAAAGATGGATCCAAATTATCCTTTTTACCATCAATGCTTAGTCGACTTATCTCAGATTTTAATATTAATGATAACGACGATAATGAAATTAAACGAATTGTAGTATTATCAGGTAATATGGTAGTGGCAAACAAGTTAATATTTATACTTTCAGGATTATTGGGTCCCAAATATACAGGATTATTAAATATCAATCATACAAAATTTACAATGAATGAGGATGGAACAACCACAACCACAACGACGAACGCAAGTACAACTCCAAAGGCACATAGCAGTGGAATGAATACTAGTCATTTCGCTGTATCTCCGTCTCAATCATCTGTAACTTCAGGAAGATATCAAACTGATGTGATCAATGAATATTATAGGGCAAAAGCCCTAGATTCACCAACGAATCCAGCTCATTTTATAAGGAAATCCAGTAACAAGTTAAATGAGAAATGTTCTTTTGTACGAGATAAACCAGTCATGCATCGCCAGCACTCACATAATACAGATATCGACATCAAATATAATGAAACAAGATTCCAAACCAATGGTAAAGGTTGGCAAATACCCAATAGAAAAACAACCAATTGTTCAGTATCAATATCATCAGACGAATCATTGGCCAAAGTGATACAGCCTTCATCCTTTAAAAGTACAGGTAGCTCTCATTTTTATCTTTCGACCTCCCTGTCAAGTCAACCTGGTTCATATGGTTCGTGGTTTAATAAGAGACCTACTATACAACAGATATTTCAGCATAGCCCCAGTATGAAAGGAACAGATTCTTGGGAATCACCAACATTAGGAAGTTTTAATCCTGGTAATGCGGGTAACGGGAATATGTACAAATCCCCTAGCGGGGCGTCATTACAACAATTGGCATACAGGGTCCCAACATTTACACCTCAGCCATCGCCTACAATCATTGAATATAACGAGTATCCGTGGGATACCGAGAATTTGTCTTTAAAGTACCCACATCATAATGATATGCATAAAATCAACGACAATCACCAACATCATGAAGATGAATATAGTCAGGATGATAGCTTAGAAATTACTACACACTATCCTGCTGATGAATATACTCAATATAAGAAATCCTCATCCATTTCCCTAAAGAATGTTAATATGATCAGAGATTGTCAGCGGATCTCGAAAGATTTTCTTCTTGATGAGGCTTTTGAAAGCATATGCCAACCAAATGAATCAGATTTATCTGACACATATAAGGTTGCTGAAACTGATCAATTTAATGTAATCGAGGTTGTAAACAATGCAGAAGATTTAATTACGTTACAGAATTCCAACTCCTCAGAACTACTTCCAAAGTATACGATATACTTAAACCAATTCAATCCATGTTTCAATTTGCAAGCTCTACCTTATGCTCACGAAACTGAACTGGCAATATTAGAATCAATGAAACGTGACATGCAGGATCATTCCCGTTCCAAAACCCTAGTTATATCGTTACAGTGTAGAGAAATTAAAGAATTTACTGTTAGTGACGATAGCTCCCTTCATTCGTCGACATTACCATCCAATAATATCAAGCAGTCGATAGTAAAGAACTATTCCAATGAAAGGTGGGCTAATATTTCCGCCAAGATGGCTAACTGTATTTCGTTTGTAGAAAACTCCCTAGCACGAGCATTATCATTATATGATGACACAGAACTAAACAAAGATTTTCGGGATAGAGAATTACTGCGAATATTTCAATCATTACTTCATTACACCGCCACTGCAACTGCGACTACCACAACTTCCATCACTGCCGCTAACTAGCATGTAGCTACGCCTGTGCATCCTTCTATTTTTCATTTTATACTTCCCTCTTTCCTATCATTGTTATAGCTCATCACTGTACCAAGCCCCTCTTCTTCCTTCAAGGCTTTTGTTCAGCCTTTGATAACCTCTCCTCTATTTGTCTATATTAAGTAAGATATCTCCTAATTTGGAAGTATACGAAGTCCGTTTGCGGGTTTTTCCGTAGGATATCTCCTAATTAGGTAACGTGTAAAAAAGAAACAATCCAAAAAAAGAAACAAGAGAAATAAATGTTTGTCGAAGATCTTTATTTTTACTAACAAGTCTTCTCGTTCGAGGCAGAGTAATTTGCATACAGTTGTAGTGGTTGGGTGGTGGGGTTGCTCAGGGGAATTTTGCAAAAAATAAATAAAAAGAAAGACGTTATATATAAACGAAGGTTTTAAATATTGAGAAAAAAGACTTAGACTTTCTTTATACAGACGAAGACGAATAAGAAGTAAGACCACGATAATATAATGCTTTTGCAAAACATAATTTTAGGTCTTGGAGCTGTGGCTGTTGGTGTTTCCGCACAAAGGCCTCCAGTGTACGCTTATGATAAGATCGAATTCAGTAACGTCGGGTTCACGGGTTCCTACACTCCAGTGAAGAAGATCAGCAATGTAAATGACAATAGCTCATGTACCTGTGAGGTTGGTGATAGAATATGGTTTGATGGTAATAATGCACCATTGTCTGATTACTTATCAGTCCATTTCCGTGGACCATTGGTTTTGAATAAGTTTGCATTCTACACTTCCAATTCCTTTGTAATGGGTCAAAACTCCACTGCTAACGGTACACAATGGGATCGTCAAGCCTACTATGATAGTTCTTCTCAAACAGCTAGCAATGTGACTTTCATGGCTAACGCTGGAGAACAATCTCCATGTTTGGGTAAGGCTTTGTCTTATGTTGGTTCTGATGGTGTTTCCGCAGTATCACAACCAGCTATCTTAGAAGAAGACCTTTTAATTACATCCGATCAAGAATACTCCATCTTCTCTAACGTTTCATGTCCAAAATCCGATTCTAAGAAAGGATGTGGTGTATACCGTAGTGGAATCCCTGCATACTACGGATTTGGTGGTTCTACCAAGATGTTTTTATTTGACTTTGAAATGCCAAGTGAAAGACAAGCCAACAGTAGCAGCTTTGAATATTATGATTTGCCTGCTATTTGGTTACTGAATGATCAAATTCCAAGAACAGCTCAATATCCAACAAATCCCAACTGTTCTTGTTGGAATAGTGGTTGTGGTGAATTCGATATTTTTGAAGTTATGAACGGTACTGAAAAGAACAACTTATACTCTACCTTCCACACCTTCCAAGGCATTGAATATTTAGGGTTCGGTATCCAAGGTTACGGTTATATTCCAAGAGATACTACTAATTCAATGAAAGGCGGTGTAATCTTCGATTCTGCTGGTAATACGGTTACTTTCATGACAAATGCAACTACATTTGAAGAAACATTAAGTGCAGCTGCTGTTAATGGATTCTTAGCTCAAATCCCAAGCAATGCTACTTACTCTACCAGATTGGCTTCTATTTCAGCTGTGTTACCATCCACTGCGGTCCACAGAAACGTCGGTACCAGCCAGTTTAAATTGGGTACTGGCTTGTGGTACTACGTCGTAACAATCACCATGGGTATAACACAAATGTTCATATTGTAGAACGTCTATATTTGTATATATCTTTAGGTTAAGAACAAATAATAAAATAGTTAAGGTTCCTGCATTGAATAGACTGCAACTAATACATCGGTTATTATGGCAGTACTTCCTTTAATTATGATTAAATAAATAGTTACGTACATAGTTTAATGTTTTATGTTTCAGTTCTATTAGCGGTGCATAGTTACCGTTGCTTGTTCGACTTCTGTTCAACAATCTTTCCATTGTAAACCCAATTAGGAAATAGTATGTCAGTGAAGGAAGCTTTGAGTGACAAATATAAAACTACAATATATGATACTCCCATTATACATCTAAAAGGGAAACTATCTATTGGTACCCTACTGTTTTCGTACTTAAGGTTTTGATTATATACTATGGAATATTTCATCTCATCTTCCTTCAAATATTTGTATATAAATGGTTGTATTTATTAAGAGCGTAAATATACGTTCTGCAATTGACTGTTGTTGTACAGTTAAAACCGAAAGTTATAAAAAAACTACGGTGACAATGTCTTTCCAGTCTTCTGTTATTGGTTTATGTACATTGGCTGTACTCTCCTTAATCCCGCCATTGATTTGGCATTCCAAGTCTAAAAACATTCCTGCTATAATTCTTATAGTTTGGCTACTAATTATTAATATTACATGCATAGTTAATGCTTCCATTTGGAGTGGGAAGGATTTCATGAATAGATGGGATGGTCATGGTTGGTGTGACATAGTAATCAAATTGCAAGTTGGTGTGAATATTGGGATTCTTTGTGCTGTTACAAATATAATATACAATTTGCACACAATATTAAAAGCAGATACTCTCCTCCCAGAATTAACATCTTGGAGTAAAATCTGCAAAGATTTACTAATAAGTTTACTAACACCAACAGTAGTAATGGCCTTATCTTATCTATTGCAAGTATTTAGATATGGGATTGCCCGTTACAATGGCTGTCAAAATCTACTGTCTCCCACCTGGATTACCACAGTGCTATATACGATGTGGATGATGATCTGGTCAACAATAGCCACAATATATGCAAGTTTGGTACTATATCTTTTTTATAAGAAGAGAAAAGATGTTCGAGATATATTGCATTGTACAAATTCAGGCTTAGATTTAACAAAATTTCTAAGATTATTGATATTTTGCTTCCTAATCATTCTAGTTATGTTCCCATTCTCAATATATACTTTCGTTCAAGATTTGGAGCATGTTGGTGGTAATTATAGTTTTAAGGACACACATGATGACACTATATGGTTCACCATTATCAAATTCGATCCTGGCAAGCCAATTTATAGTGTCTGGTTATATGTCCTAATGTCATACCTAGTTTTCTTAATCTTTGGATTAGGACAGGATGCCTTGAAGATGTACGCTAGATGGATGAGAGCCATGAAGTTAGGATTTATCTTGGACACTATAAAACCAATTTACAAGTCTCACAAGGACGACCGGGTAGTCAAGGTATTAAACACCCTAACGAGAAGTAAAGATGATTGCGAATTATACTCCCAATCATCATCTGATTTCGGTGAAAAATCAATTAGTATAAAAGATCAATATTCGTCAAATCCATTTGAGTCTGGAGCTGCAACTCCAGTATCTCAGACTCAGTTTATTGTTGATTATAGAATACCAACCTCAAACACAAAACGAAGATATCAACAATATCGCCATCATAATAAAGCTGCAGATTGTGACATTGATGACGACATCGAGTTATACGCAGACATCTATCATGACAAGTTGAATGTCGCCGCCATTTCCAGCAAGACCAAATCTGTACCGTATCTAGCACAACAGCACGAACTAGAGGATATATCTCTGACTGAATTCTCCGGAATATCAATATCACCTCAGGGAAGCTCTCTTGCACAGGGAAAAAGTAGCGATCTAGACTATTCACTATTTACTGAAACCCTAAGGGAAGACCCAGATTCTCCGCAAAAAACATTGCCATGTTCACAGAAATCTAACCATTCGCCAACAACTTTGTAATATCAATCAATAGGACATTAAGTAGTAGTCACAACCTATCTATTCATATATATACTGGGCATTTATTGACATATAGTTAATTTGTAGATCTGTATTATTATTTTTCATGCTTAATCCCATTTTGAACAATGAAGCGAAATGTCTTTTAGGAATTTGCCAAGTTACAAATCTTTAGACAAGAAGACACGTTTAACTCAGAAAGGTAAGATTCGAGCCTGCGGATAAGGAAAAGACAAGGACCATCTTGTGGTATTGCATTTATTGGTTGTTGTTTTGATTAAGAAGGTAAGTCATCTCACGAGGTGGGAGTTTGAGGTAAGATATCTCCAAAGGTGCTTTTTTAATATTTATATAGGTAAGAAATCAATACAAATAAAAGATTATCATCTCTCCTTTCAGAAAGATGCTTGAGCTATCTGCATTTACTCATGCTGCTGCCGTTTGGGAGAAGGCTGATCTAACTAGCCTGCAAAAGGAACTAGATACAATCGTCTTAGAAGTGAAGGAGAAGGAGACAAGCTCATTGGAATCAAGGAAATCCTTGGCTTCTGAAACCAAGCAGTTCAAGAAATCAGACAATGAATCGAAATTATCTCAGATGAACAAGATCATAAAACACTATCAACAGGAGATCGATAATTTGACGCAGAGATCAAAGTTTTCTGAGAACACCTTAATCGATCTATATTCCAGAATTTCAGAAGTTCCCGACCCCAAACCCTTATTAGAGAGTTCCATAGATAGATTAAGCAATATCGAAGAGTCTCAAGACTTGAAAAGAAAAGTTGAAGAGCTAGAAGATAGATTGGCTAGTTATGCAGATTATGAAGGGGTAAAAAAGAGATTATTGGATTTGGAACAAACTTCTGCTACAACCCTATCCAAAAGATTAATTGCCAAAGAGCAAGAGTTATCTTCTATTTGGGGAGAAAAGGAAAAGAATTGGAAAGAAAGAGAAGAAAACTTATTGAAGCAACTGGAAACTGTTCAAGCCACAAATAGGACCTTGGAGGATAAAATTTCCAAGCAAGTTGATATTGGGGAAAATAAATCGAGCCCCACAGCTTCTGAAGATAACAAAAAGATTAGTTCCACTGAACACACTCTACTAATCAGTGAGTTATCGTCCGCTCAATCTAGAATTTTACAGTTAGAAAAGAGAAATGTTGACTTAAAGGGTCAATTAGCCAAAGCCACCAGTGAAGCTGAAAAAGAATCAGAATTGAATTCTAAGAACTTGAAAATCAACCAATTAGAGAACGAAAATGCCATCATAAGTGCATCTGCCAACAGAGAAAGAGTAACTTTAAAGAAGACACAAGAAGAGTTAAGGGAACAATTAAACTCATTAGACTCAGAAAACAAAACTTATAAGTCTGAACTAGAAAGCTTAAAGAGGAAATTAAGCAACTACAGTGATTACAACAAGATAAAAGAAGAATTGAATGCATTGAAAAGAATTGAATTCGGCGATGATGAGGAATATAGCGAATCCGAAGATATACCTAATGACTCTACTATGGACTCTGCACTGCTGTCAATGAACAAGAAATTGCAATCCTCTTTAGCTGATTTAAGAACACAAAGTGGAAACCAAACCAAAGAGAATACAACCTTACGAAATAAATTAAAGGACTTGGAAAACAAAGTTTCCAAGTTACAAGATGAGAATACCAAGTTGGAGTTAGATTTGGAGAAGTTTGAAGATATTGACCAAAAGTTCAATGATACATCAAGTATGATCTCTGGTGTAACAAGGAAAATGAATAACAGATCTCATAATCACGGTGCCAAATTATCTCCAACAAGTTCCATTATCGGAATACCCGAAGATGATGTGTTGACAGGGTCTGCAATGAATCAATCTACTATATTACCTATAGTGACAAAACAAAGGGATAGATTCCGTACAAGAAATATGGAACTAGAAAAGGCAATGAGACAATTAAATTCAGATAATTCGAAATTAAAACAACAAATTAATGACTTACAGAAGGATAATCATAAGCTATTTGAACGTATTAGATATGTCACAAATGTCAACCAAAGTTCCGGAGCTTCCAAAACCTTATTGGAAGATACAGGAGATATTGAGGCTCATTATCTAGAAGTGTATGAAGAATCGCTGCATCCCTTAGCCAAATTCAAGAAACATGAAGCCGATTATTATAAAAATAAAAGACTATCAGCTTGGGAAAAATTATTTGTTACATTTACTAGAATTGTTTTACAGAACAAGACTACAAGAATGGTCTTTTTCTTTTATTGTATTGGATTACACGGATTGGTATTCATGATGAGTATGTATGTCATAAACGTGAGTGGTTATTTAACCCCAGAAGTGGGCATTGTTAAAAACTCTAACGTGAACCAATTATCAAATGCGGGTGGAAATGATATTATCCGTCGATAATGTACGAGATTAATTGTTTATATTATGTATAGTAATAATTATTAGGTAGTAGAAACCCTACAAACGTCAATCATTATATCTCCTGATATGAAGATTGAGATATAATAAAGAGAATAGTATACTATGTTACACAGTAATAACAATGAAAGAGTTTTTATATTATAAAAAATAAAGATATTAGACAAAAAATGATAATTCTATTTAACAAAATGCTTTAACAGAATGCTTAAGCGGTGATACGCTTTTGAGCAGCAATTCTACCTCTTTGTCTGGAAGTTAATCTAACAACCTTCTTTTCAGCAGCCTTAGAGACAGCTTCTTCTCTTTCAGTCAAAACCAATTCAATATGAGATGGAGAAGATTCGTATTTGTTGATTCTACCGTGAGCTCTGTAAGTTCTTCTTCTTTGCTTTGGAGATTGGTTAACTTGGATGTGGGAAACGTACAACTTGGTGGAGTCTAAACCTTTAGCCTGGAAATAACATGTATTCACATAATCAAAAAAAAAATATTAAAATAAATGAACACAATAGTGTATGGTCGAACAGAACATACAGCATGATCATTCTTGTATTTTTTTCAAAAATGTAATAATATTGTTAGTAAAAATGTCTATTTCTTGAATCAAACTACCATGTCGTACACATTCATGTACACTACTGTAGCTCTATAGAGCACAACACGGCAGTCTAAAATATTGGAATAATAATTTTTTTATGAACATACTTCAGCATTGGCAGCAGCATTTTGCAACAAACCTTGGATGAACTTAACAGACTTAACTGGCCATCTAGCCTTGGTAACACCGAATTCTTTACCTTGAGCGGTTCTACCAATAGAAGAGTTGAATCTTCTGAATGGAATAGCTCTTTGGTGGTCTACGACTTGTTCCAAATACTTTTGAGCCTTGGTTAATTCCCAACCGCTAATGGCTTGAGCAGTTTCTCTGGTGTTCTTGAAAGAAACACGCAAGTAAGAACCACGAGCAGAAGCAGATTTAGCTGGGTTAGTGGAAGTAGCACCGTATCTAGCCATTATTTCTTGTCTTTTCCTTGGATTGGTGATTGCTATGTGGGTTCAATAACCAAATAATATTTAAACTAATAAACTTATTTAAAGATAATCTAAATACTCACACACACAAATGATAAAAATTCAACCGTAACGATACTAAAGACTCTTAGACCAAGAGATTTTTGCTACACAATAAATTGAAAAATTATAGATTTTTTTACCTTTGCAATTGAACGAAAAGTTCATATGGAATTTTCAACTCTGAACTTTTCCAAATTTTCGAAAAGTTTGGAAATGTTTGGTGGGACACTTAGACAGAAGAATATCTAGAGACCTTCTGGACTTGGAAAGAAGGCCCGAAGCGTAGGCAGGGGGGTTGTCAGAGTTAGAAGGGGCCGCCTGCCAATCCGGTGTGCCGGGAGACGACACTACCCAGACGCCAAAGAGACTAGAAGGAGGCGAATTCCTGATCATTGCCGAACGGAAAAATTTACTTCGTGAAAAACGTGAGCTCATTTTTCGGAAACGTATTTTCGGAAGTACAAAAAACGTTCTGGGTGTACGGATGGTAAAATAGCAGTCACAATTTGTGTTTCCAATGTGGAATTGTTCTGGGAAGAATCATCATAATCACAATAGTGTGTTTATCACTTACTATGTTATTCTACACGAACAATTATGGGATCATACTTGTTCTATACACACATATATATATAAATATATAATACAATTAAAGTCCTGATCGTCTGCTATGGATGAGTTCGGGACTTTCTTTCTGGGTTGAAATATTTACTTTTAAGATACACCTAATTTACGAGGGAGGTTTAATCTTACCAAAGATATCTTGAGCTGCTGTCTCGTTTTGGAATTCAAGTAGTTGCTGGCCTCTTGCAGAGTCCACGAAGCACACACCCGTTCTCCCTAATCGGGATACTCCTGACAATTTACTTGAGTATCGGTTCGAATTACCTACCGAGGCGTCATCATAGAATATATCAAATTTCACTTCTGGGGTACCACTTTCTTGTTTAAACGGTGTTACATATATATTGACTACACCACGGTTTGATAGTCTCCACATAGTACCGTCTACCCTTACATGGTGTTTAATCTTGACACCTTTGGTTAGTAGTAAATATTTATGAGACGACTCCGGTTTCGACATTTCAGTCAACTGTGATGCCTCTGTAGAGGAACGGGAAAATATTGTGCCTTCCATATTATTTGAAGAAGAAGTTGAAATGGTGTTAAATGTAACTGATGTGGTTATTGATTTCAAACTGCCTCTTATGCAATGTCTAATTAAATTTTGTAAATTATCCGCTTGGACACACCTCAATGATATCAGTTGATTTACACTGCATAATATGCTAGCCTTGAAATCGTGCTGAGGAATATGGAATTGGATATCCTGTGCAGTGGCCCTAATACATTTCCACTTCGACGAGACCACACAGACAAAGTAGTACCTTTCGGAGTCTTTACTGGGTGATATAGTCAGAAGGGCTTCCCCGCTGGCCAAAATTAAAATCTTCAAATAAAGTGTAGATGATGACTCACAAAGTTGTTCCCAGAAATTTCCCGTCCAATTGGAAACCTTAGTCACCGTTGTTGCAAAAACTGTCATGCTGAACTCTAGATTTATATCGTTTGGCAATGACACATAGGAATCTGCACTGATCGATTCCAACGAAGGTTTGAATAGGGATGATTTACCTACTGAAACAGCACTAGATGAGAATTCTGAATGTTTTGGAAATAGAGGGGACTCTATAGGATATTTTATGGATTTTTTATTGCCTGTAGACTTCTTACTAAATATCGAGAGCAACGAACGTGATTTCTTCTTGTAAAACGAAGGTGTATAGGATTCAACATCAACATTGCTAAACATTGAAGTTTGTGTACATGCATCGCTATTGGATTCTTTATCTTCAGATATTATGCTCTCCGCATCATTAGGCTCTAATCCATGATCAAGCGAATCAGATAATTGTAACGAAAATTCTTGCGAAGCAGATCTAAATTCTTGTATCTCCGGTGAGGCTATTAAGGGTGGAGTGATTGAACCGCCTATGGACCTTTCTAATTCGAGTAATTGGTCAAAACTAAAGTTTTCAATGTCCCGTAATGAAGTGGATGAATATTCAGTACTGGAATGTACTTTTCCCGTAACGGAAGGAGAGTTGGTCATCATATCATTCTTACTATATTTGACTGTTGTTCTTTCAATAGTTGGTGATGATATCTGTTCTCTTGGGATTTCAATACCAATTCCTGTATGGTGAGAAGGTCGCAAAAGCTCTAATTTATCATACTTCACCTTAAAATTATGACAATCAACATCAGAGATACTGCAATTACTGTTTGAACCAAAAAGATCCTCAAAAATTGGCTTCCAGTACTTTGTCCATTGGATCAAATCTAGGCATTGTAATTGCAATTGTACGTTATTTCCTGTATTAGTACCCAATACTATTCCTGACTCAGTGTAGGAAAGCACCTTAAGGTCCTGCTTTTTTAACGGTTGAAATAACAATGTTTTTGCAACATTTAAAAAATGTAATTTGCCATCTGATAGGTTCTGTAGTAATTGTGCAAGATGTGTGTTAGAGGAAGGATATTCCCCTGAATCGAATCTTAAGATAGCTAACTCGCCACCTTGTAATTCACAAACCTCCACAGGGATTCCATAATATTGAAATCTTGATGCGGTTAATTTGAAATATAAAGATTGAACTATTTTTTTGGTCGTAAATGTCGAACGTGTGTTTATCACATTTGTTGAGAACGAAACTACATTGTGTATTGGATTTATATTTACATCATGTAGTTTTAATAATTCAAATAATCTACCAAACTCAGATTCAAATGAGGTGATCAATTTTGAGAACCGAATGGAAGGTGTGCTCTTGATTAATCTTTTAACCCATGCGTATGTCTGTATTACACAGTTGGCAAACTGATTGGCTGTATAATTTCTAAATAATGAGGTAGAGGTGCTTAACATTATAGATAACCCTGATAGTAAAACAACTTCATAAGATTGTACGAGAAGGTCATCATTAGAAAGTTTTTTGAAAATAAAAGCCATGTGTTCATCGTGAAGTGTTCGGTAAAACTGTTGTTGCTTTTGTATTATATATGATAATTCTTCGAACAGGTCTGCCAATCGGCCATTTATTTGTCTCATTGGATCCAAGCCATTAGTATTGGGGCAATCCATGTAGCTGGCGCATAGTTCTTTAAGCTGGAGCAGCACTTTATGATGGTCACTAAAATGTGTCCAAAAATCCTCCATTTTGTGTATGTTGACCTACTAAACTTTGTTTTGTTCTCTTAAGAGATGTATTGCATTGTACAAATTCAAAAGCTAACTGGCAGATATATAAACTTTAGGTTTCTTCAGGATACATTTTTGCACTTCTCATTTTGGTTGATCACCTTCATACAACCCATTGTTGTACATTATTTGACTCTTCTAGGAAGGACTGGAGAATCATGGAGACGCGTACGCGTAAAAAATAAATCTTATGACGCGAAACTTAATATCCTAAAACGGATAATAAGATGACAGATAGTACAGGCCTATGATTCCGGCGACTTACGAAAAAGATATAACATTAAATATTATGCAAGTATATATCGAAATACTATGATACAGTTGTCTTAATATACAGAAAATAACCTACCAAATGTGCTCTATGTGTTTGTAACGGTTGGTAGATCAACAGTCTCAGCAGCAGTCTCAGCAACACCATCTTCGACATCTACAGAGTCACCAATTTTCAGTTCTTGTTCGATCTTCTTCTTTTCCAGAATCAAATCTTGTAGTTGGTTTTCGACTTCTGGAATGTCCACATATTGATTGAAAACATTTAAGATTGACAGGAAGGTGTCATTTGTTGTGATTCGATCCTCGAGATGTTTCAAATACACATTCGATACCACCTGGAACAACTCCGAAATCAACAACGGATCACTTCTTTCTTGTACTTCACTGGACTCAAATAATGCTAACAAACCATGATCCATGAATTCATGTGTAGCCTTAATATCTTGACAAGGCCTGGCTTTACGATCAATTAAGGCACTCTCTAAAGTATCCATTGCACATTTAGATATTTTTTTATTCCTATTTAAACACTGTTGTGCTAGCACTTGAATTACTGTTATTGTATCTGAGTAGGTCAATTTATGAGTCGATACATCCAGATATAATAGCTTTTGTATCAAGCAAAGTGCCTTCTTGGCTAACTGAATTAGCTCCTCTTCTTCATCAACTCCAACAAGTTTGTCATCAGCATCTGTAAGATCCACCTCATCAGATTGCTCGGAGTGCCCTGGTTGGGAAATTTCCTTGCTATTAGGTATTTGTTTTAATATCATCAATAACGGAACAAAACTCTCACTACTAACAAACCCCTGTTTATTCATTCCTGTCGAAATAAAATCGAGAATTGTATGTGCTTGAACATTAGACATTGCAGCAAACTGCAACAACTTCCAAAATTCAACACTTTTTATCATGGATTCAAAATAGTAGTCGCTATCCATTAGGTCCAGAATGGAACTTATGATATAGGTACCTGGGCTACTACTGTAAAATCTCATATCATATATTTCGTTCTTAATCAGCAGTTCTTCACGTATAACATCTTGTAATCTATCATGCTTTGTGTCCAGGTTCTTTACAATGCAAAACCCATAACATAATAAGCGTTGCACTGTTTCCTTACTCAAGTTTTCCAATTGCGTATAAGTCCATATTTTGTCAAGAATTACAAACCAACAATCATGAGGATTTTCCAATGAAGGTGCGATAGTAGCAGCAAGCTCAATTAAAAAGAGCAATATTGCATCAAAATATCGACTATTCTCTGGGGTCTTAATTTCAGGAATTGTCTGTAAAATTAATTCTATTGAACCGTCGGGAAAATTCCTGCAATTTCCAAGAAAAGAATGACATATATCACTTAGTCTCACTGAATCTAGAGATTTAGAAGAGAATGCAATTTCTTGATCTGATGGCATTTCTTCCCCTTTAATGTATGAAGTGAATGCAGATATTAGACCTTTGTTTTGCCTCTCTTTCCCAATTACGCTTGTAGATTTTGGGGATGGAATCGCTGATAATAGACATAGTTCTTGAATCTTTAAAACAGAATTGACATCCAACAAGAGCACATTGTACAGTGTGGTAACCAGATTTAAAAGTTGAGAGAAATTATCTTGCTCAATAAAGTTTTTATTTTTATTATTTTTTAATATTCTTCCCAAAAGAATAAGTGCCAATTGGCACTTAAATGACCTACCGAAAGAAACAGACAGATCACTAACTGGCAAGTGTGATATACCCTCATCTCTTACAACTTCGGTTACCGCTAATTCACGGGGTTCATCAGTAAGAACATTTGTTAACTGAACCATTCTTATTAAAATGCTATTGTAGATGTTCTTATATTCAAAAAACGATGCAATGAATGCACATTTATCCACACTAGTTAATAACCTAGTAGATACGTGATCGTCAGAAGCCACTGTAAATATATTAATAAACAAATCTATGATGGTCGGGCCTATGTTGAGAAACATTTCACCAGATATACCCACCAACTGAAATCTGGACAGATTATTCAGTAAATCAGATTTTTCTTTTTGGGCTTCTGTTATGACAGTGGTAGAGGAAATCAAGTTATTCCAGGAATCTTCAAACCATTTTTCTTCACCATGATGCTCCTCTGGCATAATAATTTCTTTATACCCAATAGAATTGTAGACTTTTGTCAAATACCATTGTGGATAATCTTTGCCATTATAACATCCTATTAGATTATTAGAGTAATCTTCAAATGTCATATGTTCTCTCACCTGAGGATTATGCAGATCTGTATTTAACATGATTATAGAATAACTTAATACGAACACTGAATCAGAATCGGGTACAATATTCTCCTCCTGTTCATCAATAGGAGTATTTGAGACTCCTTGATCCCTAGAATATTTAATGGAAAATGCTTCAATAATTCTTTCAATCTGCTGAGCTTCACCTGGGAGCCTAAATTTTGTCAGCAAAATTCTTATAGCTTCGTCAACTCTCAGACCACTGAAATCAAAAAAGCTGATAAACTCAGTTAAAAGTTCGGTTTCATCAGGATCGCAGAGTAGAAGACCTATAGTTTTTTTGTTTAGTCTGCTGTCATGTTCAAATAAAAACTTTGCAATATCTGAGGTACTCTCTGATAATATAAACTTCGACTCGATCAACATATCAACACCCTTTTTTGGTTTTTTATTGAATAATTTGACACATTGAATAAACTCCCTTTTACGGTTTCTTTGCTTCAATTCATAGCTTTCAACTCTCTTTTGAAGATATTCATCCTTTTCTATATATTGTACCTGTTCATATAAAGCATCAATGAATGAAAGTAACCCCTCTAGACATAAAGGAGGAACATTTTCTGTTGTAGAGAGAGCGACCTGTGGAAGAGATAATTTTGATAAGGATTCTAAAAATAGTAGGGCTAAATCAGACCGATCAAGTTGGCAATCAAAATTTAGGAAAGTAGACGTGAAAAATACAGGGGATCTTGTCCATAAAATAGATAGTTGTTCTACCAATGCCTCTAACACAATTACCGGTCTTTGCCTATAGTTTTTTGAATTTCCTAAGAGGATATTGAAAATCTGAGATATCGTTAATTCTATTTGAAGTTTCAAATAGTCCCCAATAGTCATCACCAACGTTGTGAATAATTGTAGAGCAGCTTGCATTAGAGAAAGTTTCATAGTATTTTGGATGATAAATAAAACGCTCTTAAAAATTGGATCTGATATCACACCAAACAAACTGGGATATAATGGCAATTTATCACCAGCAACTTCCACAGCTAGATTCAACAAAAATAGTGCAAATCGTTGGATAGATTCAGTTTGAGAAGTTTGGTTTTCAACAAGAATTAATGATAATAGTAACTTCAGATAATCATGCATGATTAATAGTCCAAAATTATGACCCTCAATACAATTTAATTCATCAGAAGTTTCTGAATTAACCTCAGAATGTGAATAATCTGGTGCATCAGTGCTATCATTGTTAACATAGTTACCTTCCCCTTCCTTTAATTGACTTTCATCGTTAGGTGTATTACTTACACCAGTACCACCATTTACTGGAGATAATTCTTCTGTAGATGTTGCGGAATCGTTGATAGCCGTCAAACAAAGTTTATGTTCAGTAGATTCCTGTACAGGTATATGCGAATTAGTGCTTCCCATCATATCCGCTCTCAATACATCATCCCCAAATCTTTCATCGAGGATATACTTTTCAGAAGAGTTCTTCTGCTCAATGTATCTTACCTTTGTAAAGAGTTTAACAGTTAACATTGCCATTGTATTTTCAGCTGCTTTTCTTAAAACTTCTTGTCTATTCTTATTGTTAACCAAAGATAACATCGTTTGCAGAATATCATACATCAACTTGTCAGTTAATATATCTAAATATTCAGACCGTATGATTGTTTGTAGAAGTATCATTACCTTTAATAACACTGAATCATCAGAAATTTCTTTAGAGCTAGAAAATCTGCAATGAGTCAACGCAAACGTTGTAGCTCTAATACAACGTACTATATCAGCATGCGTACCCCTTATATATGCCAAATCAAAGAATTTCTGAATTGCATCTAAAGTTAGCGCGGTAATGGAGCCAGGGATTGTCCCCAACTTAATTACATTTAAAAATGGAGAGATCAGATCACAACGTGTTATGTTATCTAAGGAATCTAGTTTGTTCAAACGCAACCTCAAATGCATTAACTCTGATAAGGTTGGTTCAATTACTCTCGGCGATTCAGTCAAATTCTCAAATGCATTAGTTAGAGAGTCGTCTTGATTCGCGAATATTTCACTGCCACCCCCTAACAAAGCTGCGACACTCATTGACGATATGTCACCCTTATTTAACGATCTTCTAATAGCTGTTGAGACATTTATACATTCTTTGATAACAATTGTAACGGGATCAGCCTCAAACTTACTTATTATAGCAATTGACATCTGAATATCACAGTCTTAAAGTAACAAATTAATCGATTCAAAGACTTTTGAGATGGTAGAAGGTCACTGAGCAAAGAATTAGCTAGTGATTTGTATTGTGGTACCAATATGTGTGGTTGATTATAAATAAAAATGCAGCGTTTCACATTCTAAATTTTTAACAGATGATTGGAAAAATTTAAAGGCGATGTGATTATTATGCATACATTCATTAAGTTCTTATATTAAAAAAGTTCCTACATTTTCATCTGTAGGTAACCACCACATCCCAATTCTGTATTTTTAATGTCCCAGAAGGTTTTTTTAGATGTCTCAATTGATTCTGTCCCAATTGGAAGAGTAGTCTTTGAGCTATTCCAAGACCAAGCACCTAAGACGGTAGACAATTTCATTCATCTGTGCAAAGGTGATGTGTCAATTAAAGAAGGACAACCTCTATGCTACAAAGGAAATTTTTTCCATTTGGTAATCAAGACATTTATGATTCAGTGTGGTGATATTGTTTTTGATAATGGCACATTTTCTAAAACGGAAAACTCTGGTAAAGGCGGGTGTTCTATTTACGCTACAGAATCAGAATTAGCAGACCCTGAGGGTCTGGCATGTTTTGGATTATTTGAGGACGAAAATTTGGGGGAATTTGACGAACCATTCTATTTAGCAATGGCAAATATGGGCACTCCAAATACCAATAGTTCACAATTCTTTATCACTACTATGGCGGCACCTCATCTCAATAATAAACATTCCATTTTTGGAAAGGTACTACATGGTAAAGCTGTTGTGCGTACAATTGAACGAGTCAATGTTGATAATGATGGATTCCCTGATAAGGTTGTCAAAATTGACGACTGTGGTCTATGGAATGAACAAATGGACATCCCACTTTATAACGCATCTAATAGTACCAATGGTGGTGACAATTACGAAGAATATCCGGATGACGAAGTAGCCATTGATGCAGAGGATTTTGAAAAGGCATACGAGGCTGCAGTTTTAATCAAAGACTCAGGAACTCAGTTATTCAAAAAAAAAGATTATCTAAACGCATTCTTCAAGTATAGAAAGTCCTTGAGATATGTAACTGAGTATATACCTGAAAAGGAAGTCGACGAAAATAACAATATAAGATTCACAGAACTGAAGCACAAATTATATCTGAACATGTGTCTAATGTCATTCAATTTGAAGAACTATCAAGACTCTATAAGATATGCTACATACATACTTGAATCTGACGATAAAATTTCGTCAAAAGACATTGCAAAGGCATATTATCGGAGAGGCAATACATTTTTCGTGACCAAAAAGCTTGAAGATGCTTTAACTGATTTCCAAGAGTGCTCTGCTAGAACACCAGATGATCAAGCCGTTCAACAAAAAATTGAACAGATAGAGGAACTGTTGGAGAAGAAAAAACAGAAGACAAAAGAGAGTTTATCAAAGTTCTTTTCATAATTCCGAATGCATTGTTTATGTCATTATAATTACATAAATATTAAATAACATCCCTATTAATAAATATATATATTTCACATAAAATCATCAAGTAGGTTCCGTGGGGCTCGTGAAATTCCAGTAGCTT
Organism: Cylindricascospora bacillispora; assembly: GCA_030573655.1. Taxonomy (NCBI): domain Eukaryota; kingdom Fungi; phylum Ascomycota; class Saccharomycetes; order Saccharomycetales; family Saccharomycetaceae; genus Cylindricascospora; species Cylindricascospora bacillispora. The sequence goes on along the minus strand of JAJMDR010000050.1, from coordinate 36,103 downwards.
TCTTGGTATCTGTATTTTTTCGAATGGGATTCTCACTTGTATTTGAGGGTGTCTTACCATCAGACCAAGGACCAATTGCACTTGGTTGTGTATCGGCGATACTGGATGAAATAGGTTGTGTAAAATCATCAAGCAAGCTTGAAGGAGAGATAGTCGAATTGTTTGAAGAAGGTTGCATAAAATCATCAAGCAAATTCCTAGGTGCTGAGTTCACCACTTGCTGATTAGCATTTAACGCATCATGTTTAGAAGAATGAGGTGAAGGATCTGTGAAGGCATCTAATACATTCATAGGTGCAGTAGAAAATGTGCTATTACCGCTAATAGTATTGGACGTATCTTTCGAAAATTTGTCAAAAAGACTTGGTCTCGCAGATTGTGTGGTAACTGGTTCTGCTGACATGCTATCAATTCCCGAATAGAGTCGTTCTGGAGTGTCAACATCAAGCTGTGTATCCTTGTATGTCGTTGCTTGTATGAAGTTCCAATTTTTCACGAGAGAAACCGCAAGATAGTTACAACCCATCCTACACAGGATATCAGTGACTCTTTTGAGAACATCAAATTCAGTTGTATGTCCAACATCCAAGGAACTCACAAAATATCTTATATTTCTTGTTCTTAAATGGTCATACAATGTCAATAAGGCAGGATCTTCCACTAAAAATGACCTGTTTAAGCCTCTCTTAGTGTCATGTAGAGTAATATTATTATCAAGATCAATAGGATTAATAACTAAAGCCTTAATAGCTAATTCCTGTCTTCTCATCTTCCAGTATATAAAACTAGTTAGCCACCTATCATTACCCATAACAGCATCTGGCAAGAAAACTTTTGTTAAAAGATCAGTTAAAACTGGTCCATTATCACCTTCATAAACTCTACACGTTGCAATGGCTAAATCTCTATCCTGTAACTGTTTACATAATACATTCACACAGTCTTTCAAGGAATCCGCCAGTAGAAAAAATGAAGCAGCATCTATGTATCGATGCTTACTTAGCAATACAAATGCATTTTTTAAAGCAGCCTTTCTCCAACGTGCTTCTGAGAAATTATTACTCAAAAATGCAATCATCTTCTTTTGTTCAGGATGTCCATAACTAATTCTCCATAGACTTAGTAAAATATTTTTTTTTTTCAATGCCAGATAGAATATAGCACAGCTATTTGGGTTCTTGGATTCTTGGCTATTGAACTCAAATTTTGCAATCTCCTCTAATTTTTTCTTTAAGTCATCCTCAGTAGCCCAATATGCTATTTTAAATTCTATAGCCTTCTTCCATGAATTAATATCAGAAGAATACAGAGATAACAAAACGTTTTTGTAGTCAGAGTGCAAGGCCCACGATATATCTCTGAGAAGTAAACTTTTCTGAGTCATTTTATGCGACAGAAACAACTTAACACCCAATAGAAAACGAATCCCATTGCTATCAACTGTATTGGCATTTTTTAGAATCACACTCATTGATTCTACCACAGTAATCAAAGTGCTTTGTTGATGTCTCGTCAAATATGGCAAAGATATTATCTGTAGTTTTTCTGATAACCCTATGGCAACTAAATTATTAAACTCTGGATAAGTGTCAGATAAGCTTTCCTTAGGATAATCTTTGTTGCTTGCTATAAAAAACTTATACGGCTCCACGTCTAATGATGAATTTAAATCAGTTATTTCCTTGGAGTTAAATTCAAGTTTTTTTAAATCTAAGAACAGCTTCAGAAGTAACTCTTTAACCAAGTCTATCTTATTCATGTAAAGAGCTTGAATCAAAAACTGGGGATGATAAACGGGCAATGGACCATTCATAACACTACTCAAATGAAACAAATCATTCGAAAGAATCTTTCTAGATCCAATTGACCTGGCAGTAAATGAATCTTTTATATTCAAACTCCTATCCTTTATATAAAATTGGTTTCCAGAGGCAACCACGAATGTACCATTTTTCAACCATATAGAATCACCAATATTATGATCAGTATTACCAGTTATATCTATCTTTTCAATTGGTAAATAACTTTCGGTATTATTTGTGTAGTCATACCTCAGTTGAGTGTACAAAAGTGCGTAACCGGTGAACCCGATGGAAACAACGCTTTGTCCCATTTCCGTACTAGTCCAATCAATATCCTTAATTTCGTCCTTAAATGTCTTTTGATATTCTAATATGCCACTTTTCAAGTCCCATATTGACAGAATTTTCCCTGTCTCATCTACAATACATATCTTACCAAACGAAGAGCCTTTGATAATACTTGCATTTTTAATTTCGGTATCTATCTCGTAATCTTTTATCCATGAAATACGTTTTGTGTCATATTCAACAACAGCCTTATTGCATTGTACCTTACCAGTTTTACTAATTATAGATACCAGCGGTCTATTGCTTAGAAAGGTAGTATGAACGGGGTCAATACCTGACACTCTGTACATGCCACCATCAGGAATAGAAAAATTATCTGAAGTTGCATCTGTAATACCTCTTCTCAAGGAAACTTCAAAAGCTTTAATTGTACCATCTGAGAACACAATTGCAATAAAATGGCGCTCATGATTATGCTTCACCTCCGGGGTATTTAGCATTAGTATTGGTTTAGCACCAGATGTGGGATATTCTAAATCAAATTCTGCTTTCACCGATGCTGGTTGTTGTTCACCATTTTCATCCTTCTCAATAGAACAATCCCATGCTTGAATCTTATTATTCTCCAATAAGCATATTATCAATTTTCCTTTTTCATGAATTACCGCCAGTTTAATAGGTGTTTCGGTAGATAGGATATGCTTTAATCTTAATGTTACTCCGTTTTTTAACACCTGAGGAGTCCATACACAATTCTCGGAGAACCGTGATATAGTTAGTAGCGCTTCACCATCAGAACTCCTTACTAAACTCTGAATGGATTTGTTATGTCCCGTAAACTTATGTTCAAAGTCACCAATTTTTTTAAGATTTGGACTAAATAATGCATCCAAATCTATAATCGAATGTCTTATAACACCTTGAAGATCATGCACAAGCAATGATAATTTTCCGGTATGGTCTGTTCCATGTTTTTGTATTTCTGGAAAATACAATACTGTTAAATTTGCACAAAAAGATGGTAGTTTAAGTATTTTTTCACCAAGTAATCTAGTACTCATTGGCCTTGGTGGATCTCTTGAAAGATTTTCTAATGCGAGTATTTTTAATTTGCCCATTGGATTAAGAAAAAGTACCACATCTGGCTTCTGCTCTTGAAAGTAAGTATCATGGTAACCTTTAGGTATAGCATTAGATACCAACCATGAATCTAGTATAATACAATAAATATAATCTTCAACGAGTGGTACCAGTCCCCAAAGTTGATTTGTATGATCTGCATCTAATTGGTAAGAAGACCATATCCTTAGTATCTTATCCTCCGACAAAGTATATAGTACCTGTGATTCACTTACCTGTGCTCTGTCTTCCTTATCAGGATCTGATTTCTTCCACCTTATTGTAGTTATAGGTTCCGGATGTGATAATAGGGTTAAGTTAAACAATACCTCGTCTTCATTAATAGATATTCTGTTCCATAATTTCACAGTATTATCATATTTACCATAACTTGCTATTAATTGACAATCATTAGATATCAAACATTGATAAACGGGCTTCGTTTGTCTTTTAGTCCATTGTAAAACAGGTTCAAACTCACCAAACTTATCAACAATTTTCCAAAATGATAAATAGTTTGACCCTACCACCAGTTCATTTGCACTTCCCCAATTTAAGCAGTTTATTTTGGATTCATCATGGAATATTTTACAACAATATACCCATTTAGGATTCTGCATAAATTGATGTAAAGGTTTATAGATATTAACATGATCATCGAATGCCACGGCAATAAAGCCGTTACGACTATTTAAATCCACTGCAACACAGTCAGAATTCAAATAGATTGTCTGGAGTCTCGTAAATTCATTCGTTAGTATAATTAAATTGTTTCCAGAGCAATAACAGAGAATTGTATGTTTTTGCCAGCTTCCTTGGCATGCAGTCTGTTTAGTATTATTAGGGAACCCAGGTAGATAATATAATGACATTGGTTCAATGGTTTACAGCAGAATATATAACTTTGGAACTTACTTCTAACAAAACTTGCCCCTACAGCTAAAATAGTCCAACTTTTGCTCCTCTGTCCTTTTGTTTTTAATGAAGCTAAGCTAACCTTTATTTAAATGTTTAAATTTTGAATTTCAGCCCAACTCACACACAACAAAAACAAGTAAAAGACCTACCTGTTAGTATACCGTTAGCCAGGCAATAGCATTGATACTAAGAACCAGCAAGTAATCAAATATCATATGGGGGCAAGTTGTAAGGACCAGAAGAAGGCCGTTGCGGTATGTTTGCAACGATCACCATGCGTAATGATTGAAAGACACAAACCACAGGAATGCATAGACAACCCTGAGCTTAGTAAGAACCTCCCTGAGCTATGCATAGCCCAAATGAGAGCATTCCTAGATTGTAAACGAGGCATGGTGGACATGAGTAAAAGGTTTACTGGAAATGCACCATTGTCTACCGGTAAGTATGATGAGCAATACAAGAGGCTTTGTGAAGGTAATTTTGATCCAAGAGAAGAAATGAACAAGCTAGATATACTAAATAAATGAGCGTACGTGTCTTAATCATACGCAAGTGCTGTTTCTTAACCAAATACAATAGCAGTGCTATTTTCGGGGGTGTAATTTTTACTTCCAACGGTTTACATTAGATTATCTATATCTTCGTATATTTCTATATATTTCCATCATGTATATACAATTAATATAACTTTCGGTGTTGATTGCTTCCTGTCTTCTAATCTAGCCTCATTGAATTGTACCAATTAGAGAAGTTGCTGGCTGCACAAGATAATGTTTTCATAAAAACTGATAAAATTCAAAAGAAAATTATTGATAAAAACTCGCGATGACATTACGAATACAACCTATTTTGCAAAGAAAACAAGATAAGTTTTAGCGAGAAATCCGGTCTGGTATTTCAATCATTGATATTAAAGTATTATATAAGTAAATCAGTATCAAGTAGATAGAAATAGGAGAACGAAGACAGTAACTCACAATCAACCTACCAACTCCCTGCAGGATAAAAAGAGATGTCTGAACTATCCATGAAGTTGGAACGCGATAGCCTCAAGAAGTTTTGGCATTTCGATGATATAACTCGTTACGGTAGAAGCCAGTATATCAATTATTACGTTCCGCTCACTCTATTATGTTCATGCATTATATTTGCTATATTCAGTCTTGGACCATTCTATGGCTTTGTATGCCCCGATAACTCATCCAAGGATCTTAAAGAGCTAATCAATGGTGGTCCAGTGGAAGAAGAAGAAGAATCTCCATTGTTAAGAAATCCTCAATCTTCTAATTATACGTCCATTCGAAAGGAAAATAAAGACTTGAAAGATAGACATTTTGGTATAGAACATCTAAAATTAATTAAGTCTAACGGTCAAGCTTATGGTGAAGCAATTATTTTGCAAAGAACTTTTTCTGAGAAACTTGAGTTGTTTTTGGAGGTTATTCTAAATTATGTTCAACTTGCCACCTTTTTGGTCTTATATAGGAATACGTCAACTTCATACAAGGAATTGTCCTCAAAAAATCTGCTAGTTCAGATTTGTTTATGGTTTCTATTATCTGCTTCTTCCACCCTCCGAATAATCAATGTTAGTTTTTCAGTAGATTGGGTCAACAAATTGCAGGGAAATAACTGGTCCATCTCCTTCATTTCGTATCTGGTTTTATTCTGTTCTCAGATTTTGCCTTTGCGTTCTGTAATGATTGGTAATATTAAGAATTCTTTCCTTTCAAAGTTTTACGTTACGGAATTTATTATCGATTTATCACTTTTTCTAATCGCCTTCCTAACCACTTCAGGAGATAAACCAAATGTCGTTTATAAACCTGACGAATTTACCACACCCTCTCCAGAAACTACTACTTCAGTAGCCACGTTTATTTGCTGGGGATGGTTGGATAAGTTTGTATGGAAAGCACATAAATCAACCATTAACTCCAATGATGTTTGGGGACTTATGTTAGAAGATTATTCCATTTTTGTTATTAAAAACTTTAGAAGATTTTCCAACAGTTTTAAGAAAAAATATTCCTTCTCTACTATATTAATACTGTTTTTCATGAACTATATCTCGTTGCAAGGATTTTGGGCTTGTATTGATGCCATTTTAAGTTTTATTCCAAGTTTATTGCTAAAAAGAATTCTAGAATATGTCGATGACAGCAATACGGCACCAAGAAATTTGGCTTGGTTTTATGTTTTTTCAATGTTTGTCAGCAGAATCTTAGTTACTATTGCACAAGGTCAAGCTTTGTTCTTTGGAAGAAGAGTTTGTATTAGAATGAAGAGTGTTATTGTCTCTGAAATTTATAGTAAAGCCTTAAGAAGAAAGTTAAATCATAATACTTCTAATTCAAACTCTGATAAGGACTCCGAAGAAATTGATCCACAGAAAAAAAATGACAAAGAAAATGTAGATGGTGACGAAGAGTCGACATCTTCTGCAAACCTTGGTGCTATTATTAATCTAATGTCTGTTGATGCATTTAAGGTCTCTGAAATTTGTGCATATTTACACACAATTGTAGAATCACTCCTAATGACTATCGTAGCATTTGTATTGCTTTATAAGATTATTGGGGCCTCTGCATTTGTTGGTGGTGCAATTATGATAGGTATTCTACCTTTAAATTTTAAATTAACGAATTTATTAGGTGAATATCAGAAGAAATCATTAGCCATTACCGATAAACGTATTCAAAAGTTAAATGAAACATTCCAGGCTATCCGTGTTGTGAAGTTCTTTTCTTGGGAAGATAATTTTTCGAATGATATTTTAGATGTAAGAGACAAAGAATTGAATATGTTGTTCAAAAGATCTATTGTTTGGGCTATTTCAAGTTTCTTTTGGTTTATAACCCCAACAATTGTCACCTCAGTCTCATTCGGTTTCTACATTTACGTTCAGAAACAAGTTTTAACTACACCCATTGCTTTTACTGCATTGTCCTTATTTACTTTATTGAAAAACCCATTGGACATGTTGGCTAGTATTGCAAGTTTCCTTGTCCAATCCAAGGTATCATTGGATAGAGTACAAGAATTCTTGGAGGAAGATGATACAGAGAAATATACCCAACTTACTATTGATAAGAATTCCAGTGGGCTTGGCTTTGAAAATGCAACCGTGTCTTGGAACAAGGATCCTCAATCATTTAAATTACAAAATTTGAATATTAATTTTCAAATAGGTAAATTGAACGTTGTCATTGGACCTACTGGTTCCGGGAAAACATCTTTGTTAATGGCCTTACTTGGGGAAATGAATTTAACGAAGGGTAAAATTATAGTTCCTTGTTTAGACGCCAGACAAGATTTGGAAGTGGACTCTTTAGGATTAACTAACTCAGTTGCATACTGTTCCCAATCCGCTTGGCTATTAAATGACACATTGAAAAACAATATACTTTTCAATAGTCCATTGGACGAACAGAGATATAATGATGTTATCGAAGCTTGTGGATTAAAACGTGATTTACAAATCCTCAGTGCTGGGGATATGACAGAAATTGGTGAAAAGGGTATAACATTATCTGGTGGACAAAAGCAAAGAGTTTCCTTAGCTAGAGCCTTATATTCCAACTGTAAGCATGTTTTATTAGATGATTGTTTAAGCGCAGTTGATTCACACACTGCCGCATGGATCTATGATAATTGTATTACTGGTCCATTGATGGAAAATAGAACTTGTGTTTTAGTTTCTCACAACATCTCTTTGACTTTGAAGAATGCTGATTTAGTGGTCATGTTGGAAGATGGTAAAGTTAAGAGCCAAGGTGACCCAATCAAATTACTTAACGAAGGTTTATTGGGTGAGGATGAATTAGTTAGATCTAGCGTTTTATCTAGAGCAACCTCTTCCGTTAACATAAAATCTAAGGGATCATCTAGTGATGTTAAAAATACTCCAATGGAATCTGCAGCCAATGCATCCAAGACTCGATCATCCACAACTGATGAGGAAAGACAAAAAGCCGGTAAACTAATTCAAGATGAGACAAAAGCAGAAGGTGTTGTTGGTCTTAAGGTTTATACTTGGTACTTAAACATATTTGGAGGTTGGAAGATGCTCACATTCTTATTTGTTGTATTTCTATTTCACCAAGGTGCTTATATTGGTCAATCATGGTGGTTAAGAGCTTGGGTTTCTCACAATTTCTCTGACAAATTACTTGCCTTGGCTAATAAATTCCAAACCTCTACCATTTATGATGCAAGAGTTTTTAGGGTGCTTAACCCGCATTCCTCTGTAACAAAAGCTAAGGATATTATTTCTCAACATTCGACATTCTATTATATCTCAATTTATTTCTTAATTGGCTTGGCTCAAGCTTTCTTGGGGTCAATTAAAACAGTTATAAACTTCTATGCCGGTATGAATGCCTCTAGACAAATATTCAAACTGCTTTTACAAAAAGCATTACATTCGAGAATCCGTTTCTTTGATTCAACTCCCATTGGTAGAATCATGAACAGGTTTTCTAAGGATGTGGAGGCATTGGATCAAGAATTAGTACCTTACTTGGATTCGGCATTCTATTGTTTAATTGAATGTTTATCTACCATTATTTTGATTACATTTATCACTCCCAAGTTTCTATCTATTGCAATTTTAGTTTCGATAATGTATTACTTCGTTGCTTACTTCTATTTAGCAGCTTCCAGAGAGTTGAAGAGATTGGATTCTATTACAAAGTCTCCAATTTATCAACATTTCTCAGAAACTTTAGTAGGTGTGGCAACAATTCGTGCATATGGTGATGAAAGTAGGTTTATTAGAGAGAACTTGGAAAAGACAGATGAAAACAATAAACCATTTTTTTACTTATGGGTTGCAAATCGTTGGTTGTCTTTTAGGATTGATATTATAGGTGCATTGGTTATTTTTGGTTCAGGTGTGTTTATTTTAACAAATATTGATAACTTAGATGCTGGTATGGCAGGTATATCTCTTACTTTTGCAATTTCCTTTACAGAGGGTGCACTGTGGTTAGTCAGGTTTTATTCTCAAGTTGAAATGAATATGAATTCTGTTGAGAGAGTTCAAGAATATATGGACATTGAACAAGAACCCTACGAACAAGGTACCACTGAATACAACCCATTTTGGCCAGAGCAAGGTAAAATTGAAGTTAAAGACGTTTCGTTACGTTATGCAGATCATTTACCTAAAGTTATCAAAAATGTTTCGTTTAATGTTGAACCAAAAACTAAAGTTGGTATTGTTGGACGTACTGGTGCTGGTAAATCAACTATTATTACTGCCTTCTTCAGATTTTTAGATCCTGAAACAGGTTTTATTAAAATTGATGACATCGATATCAAGACAGTGGACTTAAAAAATCTAAGAAGGTCTATAACGATTATTCCCCAAGATCCAACACTTTTCACTGGTACTATCAAATCTAACTTAGATCCATACGATGAATATTCCACAGACGAAATATTTGAAGCACTAAGAAGAGTTAATTTAATAAGTGATCGGGAATTAGAAGATATAAGATCGGGAAACATCCCAAGTGCAGAACAGATCACGTCGGGGGAAGACTCCGAAAATGTCAACCAATTCTTGAATTTAGAAAACAATATAGCTGAAGGTGGGAATAATTTATCACAAGGTGAACGTCAATTAGTATGTTTAGCGAGATCTTTATTGAGAAACCCAAAGATTATCTTATTGGATGAAGCCACTGCTTCGATTGATTATGCTTCTGATGCTAAAATCCAAGAAACGATTAGATCCGTTTTCAACAACAGTACTATATTGACCATTGCCCATAGATTGAGATCGGTTATTGATTATGATAAAATATTAGTAATGGATGCTGGTGAAGTTAAGGAATATGATCATCCTTATTCACTTTTGTTGAATAAAAATAGCATTTTCCATAGCATGTGTGAACAAAGTGGGGAACTTGAAGTACTTATTGAAATGTCTAAAAAGGCGTTCGTAGAGAAACTAAGTTCAAAATAGAGATAGAAAATTCTATAATAGGTATATCATAGTATGTACTTGTTTGTTATAATTTGATTTATTGTTTCTTTTTTTTATCATGGTAACTTTTATATAATCTACAAAATAAAGCAAACGTATGATTGTCTATCATTGGAGGAGCAGTTTAAAAGAATATGAATATTTATATAGTGTGATATTTCTTAGTCCATTTCGTGATGATCAACCCATCACTTAGTGTTAAACGTTTTGGTATTAGTTCATAACCGAAGATTTTGGGGAGTAACCAGAATTTAATTACCCATACTAACATCGAAGAGGTGATGAATGTTAATGCCATGGTTTGATAATCCGGCAAGAAGTCGACTCTGTTTTCGGTCTGGTTGCCGATAAATGGTGCAATAAGGAGGTATAGACAAACAATGATTATAGCAACTACACCTACTGATGGTGCTCTTATAATACCCGTTTGTTTATTAGGATTTTGTGATTGTCTTTTTCTATAGACGAACAAGCCAATTGCAATCAATAGAAGAAAGAAATGATTGCCATAACCATCCATTGATACTAAATATTCAAAAGACGCAGACTTGTTGTTTGGAAGTACAAGAATCCAGGTTATTGTTAAGATCCCACATGTTAAGATAGCGGCAAATGGAGAATCATAGGGCCAATTTTTAACTAATATTGAGCTTCCTGGGAAGTAGCCTTCTCTGAATATTTCTTGATTCATTCTAGATACACCGTAGATAACCACAAAAACGTTTGATGCAGCAGAGATGGCGATTGTGAATGATAATAGTTTACCACCAATGTAAGCACCAAACAATTTTGTAAACAAAAGAGAGCCTAATAATGGACCAGCATTACTGATTTCTTCTGGAGTCAAAACTTTTAAGTATGCAAAGTTCATGATCATATAACAAATAAAACAAATCAATAGAGATAAAATCCCAGATATTTTCAAAGTCCTTTGAGGGTTTTTCACCTCTGAAATTACTGTATGTACACTATCCCAACCTGAAAAGCAGAAAAATGCATTAATAAAGGCTGTAGCTAATGATGAAATGGATAAAGTACTGTGGATATGTGCCGTATCAGACCTCATTAGAATTGGTGTAGAATTATTCCATGCACTAAGTGATGCATCAACTGATTTAAAGAAGAAAATCGCATAAACTCCTGATACAATCATCAAAGAAATCAGTAAAATCTTTAGAAATCCAAAGAAGTTTTGCAATTTGACACCCACTTTCACAGATATCCCATGAATAAGACAGATTAACAATATAAACGACACATTGACTGGTTTATTCCATTTCTCATCAATGTTACAGATGTTGTTAAAATATTTTGTGAAAATTATTGAACTTGATAGGGCAATGCCTGACAAGATGGCGAAACAATTATACGTAACGCTCATTAACAGCTTTGGTCTTGGATAACTGTGTTCCAAGAACAATTTCTTACCGCCTGATCTGGGGAGCCACGACCCAAACTCCAATATGAGGAAGAACCCAGAGAACGCAATTAACGTCGAGATCATCCAGACGGACAAATACACGACATTATTGCTTCCGGAGTTGGCGTATATGGCGCTTGGTGTGGTGAAGATCCCGGATCCCAGAATTCTAGAAATGAACAAAACCATCGTGGAATAGACACCCAGATGTCGTCCCTGTGGGACTTCTAGATATTCGTGGGCCTTTAGGATGTCTTGATTGGCTGGCAGCTCATCTTCCGACAATGATTCCAAGTCCTCCACACTGGAATAACTATTTCTGCCCTTCCTTTCTGCTATATGCAACAAAGAGGTGGTCTCTTTAAGGTGATCTGACATTGACATTGCCTTGACCTCTCAGTAGACGTTTCTTAGTTGTGGCTAATTAATAATGAAATAGGGTACGCCCTAGTGGTACTGTTCTATGCAATGTTCAGAACTGGTATTTTTGTGGATCGAAGAGGACCAATTGAGCATTGACTATGTGCTTGGGTCGGGCAAGCATGTCTACACAAATACAACTATACAAGCCATACATATATACATACATATCCTCTCATATTATATAATATTATATGAGATTATATGATATAGCAGCTGGAGTCAATGCTCTAAAGATACCCGTTATTGTGAAATCGACAGGGATAGATTACAGCAGCGTTCTTTGTGAGTCAGGACCGCCTTATCTTAGTAATCAGTGAATGAAGCCTCTAGTCAGTCATGATTGAAAATTAGGCTTTGAATTCCTGTCGCCAGAGTTAAAATTTCACCATATCTTACACACCCACACACAAAAGACAGAGAGCCACAGTTTTAGTGTGTGAACCCTAATAACTGTGGCATCTGTGTGTTAGGGTTTGTGTATTTCCGGGTAATGTGGTATCCCTTAAAAAATCGAAGAGAAAAACAGGGGAGGAATTTAGGGGAGCGTGGCGTATATAAGGAGGAGGACAGGGTGTGTGTTGGCGGCTAACTTCTGTTTCTCTTCTAGCCACTCCGAAGGGAGAGCCATTGATGAGAGGGAGGGAGATCTGCCTGCCGACTCGAGGCAGATAGCGAGGCATGGAGAGGGCAGCTAGTTGGCTGTGATGGCCCTCCTTTTTATTTTTGTTTGTTTCTCCGTGGCTCCACCTTTTGGGTCCTATGGTTGACCCTCTACTGTGTGCCTTGGTGTGCAAGGGAGAACCGACCCAATGGTGGGTGTTTCTACTGTCTCGTCCAATGCAGCATGTTGGAAGATTCTTTTCATCTTTGCGTGCACGTGATCTGTGGGGTGCAAGGCGGTTTTTATGTCTGTGTGTGTTTTCGGCAAGTTTGTTCTCACTATTTTCTGTGAAACTTTTGACCAAGAGAGATGAGTTGAAGAACATTCTTCTTTTCGAATACCCAAACATGTGTACCGTGGAATCGACGACTGTGTATTTATATATATATATGTATGTATGTATGTATAGTCAGAGTGGTACATTTTGGGAGGAGGAAGTGTCAGTGAAATGAAGCTATCGAACCCGAACTCATGGATTAATTTGTACAATACTGTGTTGAGAAGGCAGCCCAGATCAGCTAAATTCACCTTCAATGGCGCCATCGAGAATATCCAAAGACTGAGGTTACGCGAGATCGCAGCCAGCACAGCTGCCAGGGGAAATCCGTCCAAAACGACTCCCATCTTTTTAAACGATTCCATAGATCACATTCCAATCCCAGAGCTTCAGAGGGTCTTATTGGATGATCTCAACATTTTCTTATCGAACAGGCACATCACCACCAGCACGAAACAACAGGTTCCTACTAATTTGAAAATTATTCAACTTGCAAACTACGATCCTCTAGAAAACAAACGTTTCTTGTCGAAAATACATCCTAACATCTCGACATTGTTTTTGAATCATTTGGTAAAAGAAGTCACCGTAGCGACTACCTCTGATTTGTCGAAGAAGTGCAATGTAATCGATACAAATCTAATACCTTTTAATTTGGAAAATACTGTTCAATTATCTTTGGCTGGCAATAAATCTAAAAAAGTTAATACTATTCTATGGTCTAGTATTATTCATTCTTATTGGTGTAGAGGAATTGGTGTCAACAAGGAAACTTGGGACAGACTAGTTCCCTGGGATACAGCTCTTTATCCCAATAAAGAACTCCCGATGTTCATTAATCCAGCAAATGGTCAAAAATTACCCGTATTTAGGGTGGGATTTGTACCGAAGGAGTATAATGGGGTAGGTTTGTTCCCATTTTTCGTGCCTGAACATAGAGCATATTTCCGAGGAATTGATGCAATCACTTCGATGGTCAATTCATCATACTGTCTGGGTGAAGATGCTAAAAGGGTCGCATCTGTGGTCACCAATAGCGGTGTCGATACCACGGAAAACATCAATGTTACCACCTTGACGACACTTAACAGATTATTGGCCAAAATACCGAAATGGAACAAGCAGTCTGCCCTGCGTCCAACCGACGTCATGAGAAATCTGATATTTTCCAATATCATCAATGATAGACAAATGCATCAAGAGTACATTAAAAATTTAGTGTTGTTCAGTTTATTTTCGCAATTGTGGAGGATGTCTCTAAAAATAAATGAGATAAGTATGTCAAGAGAATGCCGCACTCCAGAGGTATCCGAACTCCATGACCATTTGACTCCATGGGATGTTTTCATCTGGGATAGGTTTTCTCGGTTTACTGAGACCGTTGGCAAGTTGAAGAAGATAGGAACTATCGCAGATGTCACAACAACACTTAAGAGACATACTGATGATTTCATTATCGATTTATACAAGTATCACAATATGCTATTGGCAGAATTGAAACTCTCGGGTGAGAGTTTCTATTGTTCGCCAAACATGCTCAACACCAGAGCAATGGTTGCCACGTCCTTGTTGGGCAAGATATACCGGCGACCCACACCCTTGATGCTGTTGTATCCAAACGCAATATGGTACGCCACGGAAACATTGGGCAAGATAGCTAACCCCCTCGTGGATGATATAGAGGAACTGCTGAGACACGAGAAGATAGAACACCCAATGCATTTCCGAGACATGGCCTTTTTGGGCGACTCCATGAGCCAGATAAGTTCCACCTTGAACGAATTCGCCAACGTCGTTAGGCAGTCGCCCGCACAGGGCCCAGAGGAGTGGCTGAACGTGGTGGTGACTACCAAGCCCTTGTCTGAGAAATACTGCACCCTGCTCAAGTTTTCGACTCCGATCAAGACTATCTTTCTCCAGTACGGCAGGGACATCTCGCGAGGAGGGAACATGGCTCCAGTCTGTGTAGCCAAACACATGGTCAACGACGACACCTTTGTCTACCTGTACAAGACCGCGACGGGCCTGAGGACGCTGCGAGACCACGACCAGGTCCTGAACGACGTCCTCCAGCTTATTGGCGGTAACAAGTGACCCTGCGCAGGCAGGGAGCTGGCTTGCGCTGCTGTCGCAGGAACACACGTGAAATCAACCTGACTTATTCGTTTGCTTTAAATTTTCTTGTTGTCGACAACATTTTGAAAAAACATGAAAAATACTAAAGGATATAAAAATAGAGAGACGAAGTATAAGGAAAAAACAACATTTATTTTTTTAGCCCCTTTCTTAGCGTTGTGCAGTTCAGGGCCCTGTTGTGTTTTAGAACTATATTACTATCAATTGACCGTTGGTACTAAAGAGCCTCTCACAAGGAAAAATCGTATCCATACAATAAGCAAAAGAAACAGCAAAAATGTCTAGATCTGGTGTTGCCGTTGCCGATGAATCGTTAACAGCCTTCAACGACTTGAAATTAGGTAAGAAGTACAGATTCGTGCTATTCAGTTTGAACGACAACAAGACTGAGATTGTAGTAAAGGAAAGTTCCACCGATGATTCGTACGACACGTTTTTAGAGAAATTACCAGAAAATGACTGTTTATATGCTGTTTACGATTTTGAATACCAAATCAGTGAAAACGAAGGTAAGAGATCCAAGATTGTCTTCTTCACCTGGTCTCCAGACACCGCTCCAGTCAGATCTAAGATGGTGTACGCTTCTTCCAAGGACGCTTTGAGAAGAGCCTTAAATGGTGTTTCCACTGATATCCAAGGTACTGACTTCTCTGAAGTTTCTTATGAGGTTGTCTTGGAAAGGGTCAGCAGAGGTGCTGGTTCGCATTAAATATGAAGAATACTTATTTTATATCTGACCCGTTTGTAAGTTACATTCCTCGTCCCTTTTTTGCCAAAACTAAATTATATATGTATACATCATATATTATATATATATATATATCGATACATAAGCATTAAGTAGCTATATGCTTAAAATGACAACTTTTCAATCAATGTTCACCCGTGCATCGGCGCTGGATGTGGTGGTTTATGTTCCCTTCATTTCATGTGGAAGTTCCTTCTTGCGAGCAAGAACAACTCGCCGCTTGTTATTCTCGTGTAGGACAGCCTGTCGATGACAGTGTCGGCAATAATGAAGTTTTTAATGGCCCACATTTTCTCATCGCTTATTAAAGTATTTGCAAGTTTGAATGCCTTTGGGAAATAAGCAGTGTAAAATGGGAGCATGTCAGTAACGTCTTCTTTGTCAATTATTATTGTCTTCGAGACATCTTCAAAAGTTTCCTTGATAAACTTAGGGAAGTCTGAGGAGTCTGGTAGTGTAATAAGTCTCACGATCCAAAACAATAATATTTCATGCTTCTTGTTGCTGCTTAATTTAATATAGTCATTAAATGACTTTATTTGGAAATTTGGGGTGATTATCTTCTCTAAAAACGATGAATCCATAGTAAAAAACTTCTTAATGGATATTTTATCTCTCGTTGGAATTTCATTAGTCAAGATTTGTTTAATCGTAGAATTCAATTGATCCAAACTTGCTTGGTATAAACTCCTATTTTTTTGGAAATATAATTTAATCAATTTGACATGAGGAGTAGCTTCAAATTTCTTGTCTTTGAAGAATGTCAATTTTTGTGTCAATAACTCATTTAATGATTCCAAACCTTCCAGGATATTTCTATAATTTGTGGAGTCTTCAGAGGTCAATTTACGTAATATGGCCATAAAATTAATCAAATCATTAGGCAATGGATCGGCATTGGAGATTCTAAATTGTATCTTATTCGAATCAATTATTTGATAATTCTTAGTGGATAAGGTCTTTGTTAATTCCATTATATTGGTGTCAATCCTTAGAGTAAAATTGATATAGTCAAACGTATTGACGGCCTGTGGAATAAACCCATATCCATATAACAATTCTTGAGTGGTTTTTGGTCCATAGTTGTTAAATAACTCGATGTCCTTCCCCGATGCAACGTTTTCCTTCAATTGGAACGTTAAATTGTTATTTTCATAACCCCACCTTACAGATGCATTATTATCATGGTTTAAAAAATCAACAATTGGAAATAATAGAGCTTTATTTTTGTCATTGACCGTTTGATTCATTATCAATTCAGGGAATGCTCTTGATTGGAAGATCGCATTCGACCAAATATAGGCCTTAAAGCTCCTCCAATCGATTGAAGAATCTTTACAGTTCTCCAAATATTTTAGAATGTCAAGTTCGTCTTTAATTTTTGTCAATTCTAAGTCCTTTGTGCCAATTGCGTTAATATCGATATTTAATTTGTTTAGAACAGTCCACCATTCTTTCACCAAAGATACTAAGTCCGTTTTTATTAATAGATACAAATCAGTTCCCTTTAACGACAATATTTCCTCCATCGACCAAAAAACAGGCTGGGACAAGTTCAAAGGTAAAATATCGATGTAAGGTTCCCAAAAGGAAGAAGTGGAACTAAATTTTAGATGTGACAGAAACAATTTCGTAATATCATTTGATTCTACACTAGAAGTGTGGAAAAAATCCTGTGCGCTTTTGTTCGTGATGATTAAATTATCTGGTACAGATATTAGATTTATGGATGATGCGATGGATGTGCCATTCTTAATGATGGCAGACACACCGTTAGTTTGTTCTGAAAACTTAAACGATATCTGGGAGTCTATCACTGCGCCATGGGAAACGGCCCACTCGACACAATTATCAACAAGCTTCTGCATTTTGATGTGCTGTTCTTAGTTGTTATTGTTAGATTGTTTATTGCTATTAGTGTAAGTACTTACAGTTTTACATATCTCTGATGAAAAAAAAAAAATAATATATCGTTAAAATATGATTGTAATAATCGTAACAAAAAAAATATTTTTATTCTTCTATTCTCAACCATAATAGTATAAGTATATATGTGTGTTTGAGAAGGAAAAGCAGACAATTTGGCTCCTCATACAATGGTTTCTAAATTGATAGCGTAATCCAAGGTCTTTTCAATGATTTTGTCTGGATTATTGGAAGATTGTGATTCCTCTACATCTGTGGAGGACGATTCTGTATTGAAGGACACTACTGAATTCTGAATGGTCCATCCTTTTTCCTTCACGTATTTCTCGGTCTCCTTTTCGTTGTTAAAGAACAACAATGCCTTTACGTTTGAAAGAGGGATAGAATCATAGGACAATTCGGCGTTCTTAGATATTTCTTCTCTTATAGCGTCCATTAAGATTTCATTAAATACGTTGAACTCTGCGAATTTGGAGCCCGACTCTAACAATGTCCAAGCCTTCTGATAAGACCCCTCCATTAGCCATCTTTCTAGGTTAATAGGGTATGATAGTAACTGATCGTTGTTCAAATCGTCCTTTAGGAAATGATTTAAATATTCCAAATTCAAGTGGAACGTAGTTATGTCACCCTGTGATAGTAAAGTCAATAAGTAGATCGCTATAATCTTGTTTCTTGTAGTGTTGTTTTCGTCATCGCTAGTGCGGTTTGTCGTGCTATTGGAAAAATAGAAGATCTTCAATTGGTTATAGTAGTTCAAAAACTCCTCTTGGGCAAGCAAATGCACACTGCACAGGGCACCTATTTCCAGCACCCTCTTGGAGATCTCCAGATCGCTCAAGTATTTCTTGTCGTTGGTGAGGGAGCCGTCAGGGATCAGCAGATTGCTTTTCAACAGTTTCAACTTGATGCTTGGCAGCAGCTTCGTGCATTTCTCGTACTCCTTCTTGTCAAATGTTTCAACCAACGCCTTGATCAAATCGTTCAGTTCTGCCATAATTGGATAGCTTGTGGGATGGCGGGTGGCAAAATATAAAAATAAAGCGCTAATACAACCTGGAAACGGTGGAGGCGGTCTATTCTGCTGCGGAGAGTCCGTGTGCCGTTGACGGTCAGTTATACCTAGTGATGCCAGACGATACGAGTCCTAGATTGACGATAGATGCTTGTCTGTTCAAGTCGAAGGGCAGGGAAGCCTAAATCTTGCGAACCCAACTCCTTCACCTTTCGGGCTTTTTTATATATACATAGGATTGGCCGGGTAATACAGCGGCCCGACCCCCCCGCAACAATCTGCATTGCCCACCTACAACACACCGGCCCAGCCCGCAAATCGCTGTGCTCAAGTGGGCCACAATGGTGTGCAGTTCCAGTCATTTCAGACACAGACATACCTGTTCCCCCTCTCTGTCTCTGCATATGGTGATAGCGCCGGCCAGCACCGTGTTTTCTCCCGTCTGTTTCTTCTTTTAAACTTCACACTGAAATTTTCATTTGGGAAACAAACAAGTTGTTAAGAACGAACACTCTTCCTATAAGACTCCTTTCTCCCTCCCTTCCTCTCCGAAGAAGCTCACAACTAAGGAACACCAGTTATTAGTCAATCCACATCCGCGGGCTTGTTTGTTTCCATCGTCATTTGTGTCTCGTTGTTGTGCGTTTTTCTATATATATATAAAGAATGGCTGTGTTGTCCGCTGCAATTTCTACAAAGAACGGTAGACCTTTATTATCAAGGCAATTCTGCGAACTGGGGAAAGACCGTGTCGTGGAGCTGTTATCCAAGTTCCAAAGCTTAGTCGCCAACAGCAACATCAAGTCGTCGTCATCATCATCCTCGGATCACACGTTCTTGGAGGACGATCATGTCAGATATGTTTACAAGCCTCTGGATAATTATTACATTTTGTTGATCACGAATCGACAATCCAACATAGTGCAGGACCTGTCGAGTTTGAATTTGTTTGCGCAAACGGTCAATTCGTACATCTCGTCGTTCGACGAGCGGGAGATCCACTCCAATGCGTTTGAAATCTTGAGTTCGTTCGACGAGATCTTGACTATCGGCGGGAACAAGGAGAACCTATCACTACAACAGGTTGAGACATACCTCTCCATGGAGTCGCATGAGGAGCGCATTCAAGACATCATTGAAAGAAATAAGGAATTGGAGGCCACCGAGGAAAGAAAGCGTCGTGCCAAGGAAATCGCGTATAGGGAGCATGCTAGAAAACAAGGTATATTGCCGGAATCCCTAATGAATGACACGTCATTATCGGCCTCGAGAATGGGTGCAAGCCAAAGGTTCCAAAGCCCTGACGATCCAAACGTAGCAAACGCTTATAATAGTTATTACGGACATGCGTCCAAAGTAAGTAATCCATCGCTACCTTCCGCCAGTCCAAGAAATTCTTCTGGTGGCATGAAATTATCTTCATCTGTAGCCACTAAGCAACGTCCATCTTCACAACTCAAGGCATCCGCTTCCTCGAATGACATTTTCCCTGCAGAAAAACCAATAGAGAACAATGGTATCTTGGTGACCATTAAAGAATCCTTCAACGTTTCTATTAACAGAGATGGTGCCGTGGAAAATTCCGAATTAAAGGGTGTCATGGAAATCAGAATTAACAATAAGAACTTTGCTCACTCAATCTTTAAATTGAATGAATCGATGAATCCAAGAGATAAATCGTACCAATTTAAAGCTCACCCAAACATTGATAGAAATAAATTCTTGAATGGAAAAGTATTGGCTTTGAAAGACCCAATGAAACCCTTCCCTTCGAATGATAATAGTTTAGGTATCCTGAGATGGAAGAAGTCTTATAACAATAGCAACGCGGTTGTTCCAGTGGAAGTGTCCACCTGGGTATCGCCATCAGATGATCAAAACGGAATTTACGAATTAACTCTGGAATTAGAAATGAACAATTCGATTATACAAAATGAATTCTCTAACCTATATATCTCCATCCCATCTGTCAATGCTGAGGTTAACAGAGACTCAAGCGACCATTCCGTGGAAGTCGTCAATATATCCGAAGAGATGGGCACTATTTTGAAGCTGAATGAACCATTGAAGGCCGAAGAGCCTGCTACAATCAGCTTATTGGTTGAGGCGGACGATGAAGATTCGCTATTCCCAATCGATCTCCAATTCAGAGAGAACATTAGCAACCCAATAACCGAAAATGTCGGTGTCGCTCAAGTCGTTTCCGCTGCTGAAGACGGCGAGTCCACCGAATTCCCATACGATGTTAACTATGTTGTATCTTCTGAAGAATATTCTATAGTTTAAGAGATAATTGATGTGTCTGTTGATATATATATATATATATGCGTAAATATCTATATGAATACTAGTTTTAATACTTTCCAAATATCTTGTGTGTATGCGTTGCAGATTGTGGCCATGCTGCCCATTTGCTGCATCACCGTTGTCCACAGTCGTGGGATCCCCACCTCCATATAGCTCTTTGCTTGTGAATATGTAATGCCATTGTAATGGTTGTACATTGATACGTCCAAGGATTCACACGTGACATTTCTCTTTATGGTTTTTGGATGAGAATAATGAAATATAAAGAAGAAATGTATTATTTTGCCACCAGTAATGGAAGGCAGTATCAGTATCATCGCAACAAATCCAAATCAGTACAATTCAAGCCAATCGAATTTGAATAAGATGAATCACGACCCTTTTAGTTGGGGTAGACCCTCAGATGAAACGTATGGTTCGTACAGTCAGGAAATTGCTCATGCCGGGCCCAAGACAAATACTCAACAACCAATAGTTACTGGTACCTCAGTGATCTCCATTAAATATAACAATGGTGTGGTCATTGCTGCAGATGATTTGGCGGCGTACGGCTCGTTGTTAAGATTCCATAACACGGAGAGGTTGATCAAGGTGGGTAAATCCACTGTTGTAGGGGTCTCTGGGGATGTGTCAGATATGCAACATTTAGAAGAACTCTTAGATACCTTGGAGATGGAAAACCGATACGACAATTCAGATGGTGATGGTGTGGATGCATTACAGCCAAGCCAGGTCTTTGAATACTTAGCTGCCGTTATGTACAGTCGTAGATCCAAAATGAACCCCTTGTGGAACGCAATCATTGTGGCAGGCGTGGAAGACAATGGTGAGCCATTCTTAAGGTTTGTCAATTTATTGGGTGTTACTTATTCGTCGCCCGTTTTATCCACTGGATTTGGTTCGTATTTGGCCACACCTTTACTAAGAAAAACTGTGGACAGAGAATCTGATATTGCCAATACTAGCCAGGAGACCGCAAAGAACGCTATACTAGAAGCAATGAAGGTGTTGTACTACAGAGATGCAAGATCATCCAAGAAATTCTCGTTGGCTATAGTGGACAAGGACGAAGGTATAATATTACAGAAAAATCTGACTGTAGATAATATGTCATGGGGGTTTGCTAAAGATATTAGAGGTTATGGTACTCAAAAGGTCTAGCTGGCTGCTTTTGTTTTTTATTGACTTAATATTGGTATTCTAATGAACAGCATGAACAAACACAGACACAGATACAGGCACACCATGGAACATAATCACTACTAAATATTTCACATATATACATATCTATATGCATATATTCATGTATATGTATGATTTTACGCACGTATGTACGTCCTTAATTCTTTACTTACAACTATATTATATAGCCCCTCCATTATTGATCACTTCAGACTCCAATTCTTCAATAACCCTGAATCTGTACTTTGCCGGCAATTGCGAGATCGACAGCACTTCGTTTGGCTGTAAAGGTCTCTCCACGTATTTGTATCTGTCGGAGAGCTTGTTGGCCACATTTTTATTCGGATTGCTATATGGAACGACATTGAAAGGTGTCTGCTTCGATAAGAACTCACTAACAGAAACACACTCGGAGTCGCCGGGCTTCAGGCCATTCACTGCGCCCGGGTGCGCCTTTGCGGCACCTTCGTGCGTTAATACGGGGTGAGGACCACCAACGAACTTTATCATTGGCGTGTAAATCTTTGACAGTTGTACTCTTGTCGGTTTCATCTTGTCTATGATCTTCTTCTTGTTGTCCCTAGCCACGAATAGCTTGCTAAACTTGTCAATAAGAGTCACTTTGAAAAGGATATATGTGTACAGTAGATGCTATATAACGGTCCACGTCCTTTAAAGGGGTGTAACAAATAGGCAGATTAGGATTTCGTAAATAGTGTAACAACCTAAATAGCAGTAGTTCCCTGGGCTTCCACAATATATTTACTTTCCCACTACTGATAAATATGCGCTCCTATCCCTCTGCACAGTCCACTTGCGGTTGAATCTGCAACGAATAGTCAACGCACCCACAGTTCCTTTATCTTTATATTCTTTGTTCCTTAAAATTTCATTAGAGATAGTGGGAGAATTAGTACGATTTTGATTTGACGATATGCACGTGCCAAGCATACTACACAACCAATGTGCAGCATAAGGCACTACAATAAGATGGTTCGTGTAGCAGATCGCTCATATCTTGCTGATGATCAGGTATCTCACGGTGATTTCTACGATGGAGAATATCAGTCCCGCGAGGATGGCCACGATGAACCATCTTGTGACCCTTACCATGTTTCTCTCGGCTACGGAGTCGACACAAATGTCGAAGAACTCCAGAAAGACCTTGCAGCGATCGTTCAGCACCTCGACCCGTTGGTCGATCTCTAGGTATTCTCTCATGGCCATGTACAACGGATGCAGACTCGGTTCGAGTGACCAGAAGAAGTCGGGCGTGTCCAAGACACTTGATGATAGATTCACATCGACTCTTAGTTTAAACAGCTTTCCCGACTTCTTCAACAGTTGTCCCCTCTTTAATCCCAAGGTCCCGTACAATGCCAATCTCTTGGGCAGTTTCGTTATGGAGGTCAGTATTGGAGACATACGAGACTCGAATCGGGATAATTTCGAAGATTGTGCTATGGCATGCGATAATGTCAACTCGATTATATGGTCACCAGATCTCAAGGTTATTATGTCATTAAAGATTCTTGGTCTTTCTACCTCTACATCGTATTCAAAGTGGAATTGTTCCGTTTCAATGTCTTGTTCGTCTAGGGGTCTGATCACTAAGTTCTTGTCATCAGCAAATGAAATGTCTGCCAGTAAATTCTTTTCTTGAGGTTCTGTAAAATTCCAGAATACAATCACACCGTAATGGAAAATAAATAATTCAGCATGCTGATCTTCCTCATTCCTTGTGAAAGCATTTGAATGAGATTTCACCTCACGGGATTTCTCTCTCTTATTGGTTTTGTTGGTATTCTTAGTAGTTTTTTCATGTTTATCATTATGGTTACTGTCAGGATCAGTTCCGCGGTTGTTAGAAGTGGTGGTAGTGGTATTATTGCTGCTATCGATACCATTAAACATAGAGCCATTGTTGTTCATAGAATTGTTCTCATTTGCAATAGGATCAACCTGACTCGGTGAATCTGTTACCTCATTGTCTGTGAAGAACTGCGGTTCACTGGGGTCAAAATTGTCCTGGTTATTATTGATATTGCTTGAATCACCCACATGCATAGAATAGTTCATTTGTGATGCATCCACGGTTTCGACTCCAGAGTAATATTCGTAATGATGATCTCGTTGTTCGCTTCTATCTATTAATTTATCTATCAGGGTTTTGCCGCCAACGACTTTCTTAGATAGATTAGACCTGATTCTAAATCCATCCTTCCCTGGTAGCAATGGCAAAGTATATGCTATATATAAACATTCATCATACAGCCTTGGAGAAACTTCATGGGTCTCGCTAAGGAATTTAAATAAATTCTGTAAATTAAATCCTTCTGAAACATGATACGCTGTTATTCTTGGTAGTCCATGCTTACTGATATAATTTTTATTGTGTTGATGATAATAATTACCATTAAATAATGGCTTAGGGATTGAATTCATAAGGTCATGCCCTTCTGACTGTGACACTTCATTTGTAGTTGTGTCTCTACGGGATAACGGCCCCTCTTCTTCGGGAATTAGGACTAATTTTTGAGAAGTCTTGGAAGTTCTTGGAGGTAAAGGATTAATCATCTTCCTATTATGCAAAGGTCTTGATTTCCCAGGTGATCTTTCAAAAGTCAGCATACCCTCAGGTCTATCCCATGAAGAGGTGGATCCTCTTTCTTCACGCCTCCCGGATGGAACATCCGAGGTGTCCGATAAAATATTATCTATAGAAATAGCACTGAATTTACCATTGATTCGGTGATGCTGTTTGGACTTTATAGGATCATGTTTTTGATTAGTTCTTCTTAACTTGTCAGTTTGAGCATGTCCTGCAAAAGGTGCACTCATCCGATATTTGGAATATCTGGAGTCGGTCACCAAAATGGAGGGTGACCTCTTAGACATATTGGTCTTGTCCATTTTTAGTTAATTATCTATATGGTATGTTCCTTAATCGGATTTTGGAAATGAGATGGAAATTCTTGTTATTTTAGACCTTTCTATGTATTTGTACTTCCTTTGTAACAACCAGGTAGAATTTTGAATTTTAAAATTATTTTTCAATTAAGCATATACAACTTCTTAGAACTACCACAAAATACTAGTAAATATGAGGTAAATCATATATGTTTCTATGTGGAAGTGATTTATTTAAAGTACTAAATGGATGAGCTGGAATATACACCGTTCAAGAAGAGAGCTCTTGAAGAGCAACAAAAACGACGTAAGTTGATCACCTCATCAAGGACTCACTATGGTAGCAAAAATTATAAAAATGGAAGAAGTGATCTACCATTGTCTGAGGAACACAATGCACAGGGAGTAAAACAATTTTTATGGGATCTGAGTCAATCTTTGACCCAGGCAGGCCCTAAGGCCAAGAATTTACTACAGTCATTGCAAGCTACCGATGCATCACCGCTTCAAGATGAGAATAAGAGTGGAAAGGAGGAAGATAGGTGTGCAGTATATCAAAACATATTGCAAGAAGTGAATCAACAATTTCCGGCCAAAAGGATTTTGCATTCTGGCGTTGATCTTGTTATTAAAGATAAGGATGAGGATCTACCACTGAAAGAAGAATCTGTGATATTCCCCAAGGACATACAATATGAAAATGACGTATATCCAATGGAGGATAACGATATAGAGCAATTCGGTAAATCTGAGGCTATACTCTCGCAGTTTCAAGTTAATTTATCTGAAAAGTCAATCTCTTCTCCAAGGGATAACTACGACAATGATGACGATGATGACGATGATGACAACGACGATGCAATCATTACGCTAACCGATGACACATCTACTGATGTGAATTTGGTCACTGATAACTCGCGAATAAAACTATCTCAACTAAAGGTGTTAGCCAGGGATACGATCAACGATAATAATGTTTACTTCAGTAGTGAAGCGTGGAATTCATTACATGATGTATCTTCAAAAATAATTGAGCAAATATCCAACGATCTCATTGACCCAGATTCTGTCAATTCAAGAAGCATACATAAGAGGGCACTGGTCAACTTGTTTATAAAATATAAATTGGCCAAACAAAATGATGAGATTTTCGAGATATGTTGTAAATATCTAAGTATGGAAGATAAGAACTATCTTGAGATGTTGTTATACGGATAGATGAATATATTTATATATGTATAGACTCATATTTACAGGATGGCCTATTTAACATTGTTCTTTGTCACGAACTCAAGTAGCCTTGGTATTTCATGACGAGTATAATATTTTCCACCCATTGGTACATACCGAACGCTACACTACCAGAAATCCCCACTTTGATTAACCTGGGTGTCCAACCTTTCCAAAATGCTCTGACACCTTCTTGTACAAAAATTCTATAAGCACAGTTCACTGAACTACGATAGTGTAACCAGGCGTCTTTACTTTGCATTCTTGTCTTTATCACATCTATGGGCTGGGTCAATGCCACCACTGTACATGATGAGACTAATCCCAGCGCCATAGCCACATATTCATTGTTGCGTTGGTTTATTGGGATAAGTTGCTTTAAAATACTGAACATGGAAAATCTAACCATTGAATTACCGACTTGTCTAAACAGCGTTGGTGTAGTTCCTTGGAAAAAACCCCTTCCACCACGAACATTCCACACTTCTCTGACAGAGTTTAGAAATTTAGAGGAAATAGGGTACTCTTTTACCGTGTTTGCTTTATGGAATGTTGGCTTGGTACTCTTCGTAGAGGAGCCTGAGCTATTGGGTATGGACAAGGTTGCATTTTGTATCATTGTCGTCTTTATATTTTCAAAAGGTATAATCCAAAGACTCTCCATTGTTCCTGTCAAAGCACCGGCAACAATGACTCGAGGACCTGTCAGAGGCGAATCTCTGGGCTGTGTTGGATCTCTCAACAGCTTACATGCCCAGTCAAATGTCACAAACCTGAGAGCTGTCTTACCACAAGCCGCAACATTCAATGGGGCACAACCTGTAAAATACGTTCTGATCTTGCTCTTACCAAATTCAAAACGGGGTCCTGTGTCAATGGACCTCTCCAATTGAGATACAGTCTTTGCAAACTCAAACGGTTGAGTCAATGTCGTTTGAAACATCGAAGCAACGGATCCGCCTACAATAAATGTCAGCATATCATCCTTATTCTACTCGAATAAAACGTGGTTGTTAGTAACATTGAGCAACTCCATGGATCTCCGTGCAGTCGTTTGTAATCCTACATACATTTCTAGTTCTAGTTGTCGCGGACATTATTGGCAGCAACTGTTTTATTGTATCTGTGTGTGGGATGCACTAACTGGAACTATCAATAACGTTACTGTTTCGGTTGATATTATCGCTTTTTTGCTGTCAGATTTATAAATATAAAAAGAGCTCCAGAAGAAATAAAAAACTAAATACTTTTGTCTTTACTTCCAGATACAAAAGGAAAGAATGTTCAATCGTACATTGTCTAGCCTTATCGGTAACTACAGTGTCAGGTATATCAGAGTGCCTAGAAGAACTATGTCTACTCCAGCTTCCTTTGAGAAGGTTTTCCAAGCCATTGATGAATTGAAACCTCAATTCATCGACAGATTGGCCCAAGCAGTTGCGATCCCTGCTGTCTCCTCGGACGAGTCGTTGAGACCTATGACCGTCAAGAAAGCGCATTTTTTAGTTGATGTTTTGAAGGAATTGAAGTTCCACGATATTCAAATGAAGGAGTTGGGAAAACAACCTCCACCAGTGCAAGATCCAAATCTGGAATTACCTCCTGTGGTTTTGGCTAGATACGGCAATGATCCTAACAAGAAGACAGTACTTGTGTACGGTCATTATGACGTTCAACCAGCCAGCTTAGAGGATGGATGGGATTCTGAACCATTCAAATTAGTGGTCGATGAGGAAAAACAATTGTTAAAGGCTCGTGGTGCCACTGATGACACTGGTCCTTTGACTGGTTGGTTAAATGTTGTTGAAGCACACCAAAAGGCACAAGTTGATTTTCCTGTCAACTTAGTTACTTGTTTCGAAGGTATGGAAGAATCTGGTTCTTTGGGATTGGAAGAATTGATTGGCAGAGAAAAGGATAAATACTTCAAAGGGGTGGATACCGTTTGTATCTCCGATAACTATTGGTTAGGAACTAAGAAACCTGTCTTGACTTATGGTTTAAGAGGATGTAACTATTACCAAGCTATAATTGAAGGCCCTGGAGCAGATTTGCATTCTGGTATCTTTGGAGGTATCGTTGCAGAACCATTGATTGATTTGACGAAAATCTTAAGCTCCTTAGTTGACTCTCATGGTAAAATCTTGATTGATGGTATTGATGAGATGGTTGCTCCATTGACCGAAAAGGAAAAAGCCCTCTACAAAGACATTGAGTTCAGTGTTGACGAATTAAACAACGCGACCCATTCTAAGACCAGTCTGTATCAAAATAAGGAAGACATTTTAATGCACAGATGGAGATACCCATCTTTATCCATCCATGGTGTTGAAGGTGCCTTCTCTAGTCAAGGTGCAAAAACTGTTATCCCAGCCAAAGTTAGCGGTAAATTCTCTATTAGAACTGTTCCAGACATTGATTCTAAAAAATTAGATCAATTGGTTATTGACCACTGTAATAAAGTATTTAAATCTTTGAAATCTCCAAACAAATGTACCGTGGAATTGATTCACGATGGTGCATATTGGATCTCTGATCCTCATAATGCATCATTCACGGCTGCTGCAAAGGCCACAAAAGATGTTTATGGCGTTGATCCAGATTTCACCAGAGAAGGTGGATCTATTCCAATCACTTTGACTTTTGAACAACAATTGAACACTGATGTTTTGTTGCTTCCAATGGGTAGAGGTGATGATGGTGCCCATTCGATCAACGAAAAGCTTGATATTAGCAACTTTGTTAATGGTATGAAAACTATGGCTGCTTATTTGCACTACTACGGTCATTCCAAAGAAAATTAATCGATTAGATCATTAAGAAGCTCTGTAGAAAGAATATCTAGTTAGATAAGAATTTTAATATTTTTCTCTTCATTTTAATCTTTGGTAGTATATGTTGCCCTATATTTAACATATATGAATATATTTAACTACCCTAAGCATAAAAATTATTTACATACATATGATATATCAACAAAATCAACATTTTTATCAATAAGCTAGCTATCAATCTTCGCCACAGATCTTTGTTGAACCAGATCTTGTGGATGGTGTTTTTGAAATGATTTGTCTTAACAGCGATTGGTTCTGGAGCCTTCAAACTGTAATCCCTAGGTCTAGGCAGTCCAAGTTGATATTCTTGTTCATAGTGCCACATATATTCTGGAGGGGGGTTAGTGTTAACCTCCAGATCTCTACAATAAATAGGCTCTGGTTTATTCAATGGCATGATGTGTGGATATTTTGGTTTATATAACTAGTTACCTCGCTGTTCTCAAGGGCTATGGAAGGAAAAACCACCCATAGCTAGTCAACTTAAGCAAACGATCTGTCGTATATATATATATATACTATTTTTTACTTGGACAACGGGTTATTCTATTGTTTCTTTGCTATCATAATTTCTTTGCTATGTCAGCTAAAGTTAATTACTGTCGCGACAACGGAGTTCGAATAAAAACGGAACAGGCAGATTGTGAGCTGCTGGTGCTTAATCGTTGGATCAACTGTTTGCTTTGGGCGCCATCCACCTGGATTTATGCCATCATTATATAACCCTTATCCATGGATGGAACTTGGTTGTAATGGTAGCGCCCTATTTATGTATTTTATTTACCATTGTTAGTTAATTTACCTGCGAAGAGTTATTCAATCATCTTCAAGATTGTAAGAAATTGGTATGAATAGATATATTCATATGGATCATCGCCAATCAAGATTATGAGGAATAAGGTACTGATTGCATTTGAAGAAAATAGAGATAGTGGAGTATCTATTGATCGTTCTGCTTTTTTAAAGAAATTGTTCGATTCAAGAAACAATACAAGTGTTTTTGAATCAACCATTGAGAACATATATAAAAATGTACAATGGACTAATAAATATTTTAAAATACGATTTGATTTGTACATCGATGAATTTAATGATTTAAATAAATGGATTACAGAGCTTGTTGACGAGGAAATGAAGGATTTGAGAGAAGTGTTAGCTGGTATAATTATTATCAAACTAATCAGCGGTGATTCTAAAAAGGATGGAAAGGTAATGGAACAGTTCTTAAGTTTAGCTAACGAGAACTGTTTTGTGACAATCTGTGATGTTACAGAAAACAGCGCTGAATCCTGGGAACAATACATCCTGGATTTAAACGACTCCTCTACTTGCTTACAAGCTAACGTTGAACTTATTAATTGGCACACACAAAGTCAAAGAGCTCAAGAGATTATCGATATTCATGATTGGTCCGAGTGTGGCATAGAAATGAATGGATGTGTTTCTTCACAAGAGACCCTTGATGAAAAGGCCAAAGAGCTCCCCCTAGATACTATACTTAATCGACTAAAAACTAGTAAGACAAAGTATGAACAATTACTGGCAAGTGCTGCAAACAAAGCTGATGCTGACGAGTTCGCACAAGAAATTGCAAATGAATTGTCTAAATATGTCTAAAATTATATGAATTATGCTCTGCTGTTCTATTTCATGAAGATAGTACGAGACTCTTATATAAAGCTAATGATACAGGTAAATATATTATCAATATTATGGTATTGAATAAATCTAGTTTAGGGGTTGAATGGAAGTTATCATTCTGTGTATTTAGTAACAACAAAGCAAATTCACCTAAATACATCATAGGAATCAGCATGTATAATTTTGTAATTCTCAACCATTTAATGGGACGCTGCTGAGGAGCTGGTCTAAATAGTCTAGTCCAATGATGAATACACTGTGTGAGAGATAATCCAATAATGAAAACTGAATACCAGGCAGTCTTTAATATCAAAGCATGTTCATAATCATCATAAAAATGTAACACAAGCACAAAATACAGCATGCTTAGACACTTAATCAAAGATTTATTAAACAATCCAGACCATAATCCGCGTATCCAGACCATCCATATGGCTTCGAAGATGGAACTGCAAACCATCAAATAGCAAAGAAATTCGTGTATTCCACCGGGCAAGAATCTCCTACCAACCAGCCCGATTAACACCAACCATCGTAGAAACAACGCTCCATATAAAACACACGATACCAATCTGAAATATTGGTACAGCTTCTTAACCCAAGTTGCTACCATCTTGATCTGATCTATCTCACTCTTCTGTGTGATCTTTTTTGTTGGGCGAAGAAGAATTGACATTGCATAGCATTTCACCAGAAAGAGCCTTTAAAAATCATTAAAATCAAAAGTCAAGATTTCTTAAGATTTAAGAAATATGTATAAATAAAACACTTCAGTCTGGAAGTATACAAAACTAGGCTTCGACGAACGTACCCATAGATAAATACACGTACATTTAGTATAAGTTAAGTGAATGTCGAATTTGTGGAATTTTCGGTGGATTGTCGCCATATGTTTAACATGTTCTATGGTGGCCTATGCCTTCACAACACAGGAAGTGGAATTATTCCAGCTACAGAAAGAGCTACAAGTGAAATATGGAGATGAAATTAATCTTTACAAGTTTTTGAAGGTGAAACCTGGAGTAACAAGTAAACAATTAAAGAAAAATTTGAAAAGATTGGCCATAAAATATCATCCAGACAAAAATGTTAAATTTAAGAAATTTTATCAACGACTCAATCTAGCTACTCAGCTGCTATCTGATGATACAGTCAGAAATTCCTATGATTACTATTTGAAGAATGGTTTCCCAGATTATGATTTTAGTAAGGGTGGATTTTTCTTCCAAAGAGTAAAGCCTAAGACGTGGTTCATCTTGTTGACTGTTTTCGTAATGGTAAGTGGTATCCACTATGGTATATTAAAATTACAATACAATTCTCAAAAAAGAAGATTATTGTCCTTTATCTCTCAATGTAAAGAACAAGATGATACACAAGGTCTTGGCGAAAAAAGATTAGTATTTAAACAAGATGGTAATGATAGTGATGACGATGGTAAGGAATTGAAAGTGAAGTTTGGTGATGTGTATATTGTCGAAAAGGATGGTCCAGAGTCTTTGATTTCAGTGGATACGTTACATGAACCTCTCATTACGGACTGTATCCTGTTTACCTTACCAAGATGGGTTTGGAATAGGACACTGGGTCAGCTAGTGAAATCCCAGCAACGCTCAATTGCTGTCAGTGATAAAGCTGAGATTGTTCAAGATAACAATGACCAAAATAAGGTTGGTTCAGGTACAAGACTAGGGACCAAATCAGGCAAAGATAAAATGGTGTTACCTAACGGTAAAGTAATTTATTCAAGAAAGAAAGATAAATAAAAAATTATTAAATAAAAAATTGTTTAAAAATAATGGATTAGTATTACATACATTTATTTGAAAATAAGACAAATTGATACACGTATATATTGCTTATCCTGAATTTTTGTAAAAATATTATTCATTATGTATACGAAAATTTAATTTATATTTATTCATCGTCATTACTTTCGTCTCCATTTCCAGGCTCGCTATTCTGAGATGGAGGTGGACCGAGTATTATTACATTATTTTGTGCATTTCTATCATCAATTTCCTTTTGACTCTTCGCAATTAGCATTTCTCTTAATTTTATATGTAAGTCGGATTCTGTAGAAAGAAATAACTGTTCATCAATTTTTTCAACATCAATCAGATGATCTTGAGATTCATCTTCTCCATCTGTTAACGTTGAATCCGGTAATTGCGGTATTATATTCCCATTTCCATCATCGACGTAACTCCCACCACCGAGAATTCTTGAATACATCAATCTTATATGTCCCAGAACTTCATCAGAATAATAAATCCAATCTTCTGAAGATAATACAGCCTCAATATCCGGTGAGATTAAGCCAACTTTATACAGTTTAGAAAACTTTACTACTTCCTCGGCCATTAATACTAGATGACCCATATATCCGAGATTCATTTGAGTTTTATCGTAAAATTCATATGAATTTTTATAACCCTGTAAAATAATATCATGAGTTATAGAAAAATCCTGTATTGGGTCAGGTTTGGTATTATCTTCCATGAATTGGTTTGATCCTGCTAAGTTAAACAATGAATATATTAGAAATGAATTATAAGAAAAATCCATTCTTCCATTAAATAGTTGCTGAACAATATCAAAAATTACATTATGCCAAAAATTATTCCAAGGATGAGACAAAAATAACTCCATTATCTTGGATAAAACCTGTGTATCATAAAGTTGGATTTTGAAAAAATCACCAATAGTTGGATTAGTTCTTATTTTATCATTTTGATTTTTATTTACATATGGGATTTCAAAGGATTCATCAATTTCTTCGACATCCTCCTCATCTTCGTCATTAATTGAATCCTTAGTATTGGCAGATATCATGCCTGAATGTTTTCTTGAAATGCAATTACTAGTGTTATCATTAGTATTGTTTTCGTTATTGTTAGTTGTACTACTATTATTATCTAATTCGTTAGTATCAGAACTCGTATTATTTTCAGTTATTCTATCATCATCATCATCATCGGTAGTACCGGTGGTAGCTAAAGAATCCACAATGTTATTTTGTTTTGATTTTTTTGAGGAATGAAAATCTTCATTGGAGATAGATAAGGATTTTTTATGAATTTTATTATTATTATTAGTATTAGTATTAGTGATGTTATTGTTAATATTATTTGTTTCTTGTGTGGATGAATCAGATAGTTCATTGATATCTAAATCATTTAATGCATCTTGTAATTCATTTGATAATTGATTCCTTAATCGATCACGTTTCCTTGCAATTACTTCTGCTTTTCTAGTATTCAGCAATCCCATATTGGAGCAATGCAATAATTCGGCAATCAATTCAACGATTTTAAATCTTTCAAATCCCAGAGGTTTGAATGGTTCATTAAGTTGATTTTTCAGAATGGGTAATTTTGGATCGTTTTCAATGTCTATTATAATCCCAAGGAATACCGGTAATTTTTTAGAAAATTCTTTCAACAAATAGCCTAAATAAATTGGATCCCTTTGAGAGGGAGGATTTGATTCAATTGTAGTGGACAATAGATTGATTTGATCATAGTCCGAATTATTCTTACGGATTAATTCAATAACAATCGACACTGCAGTGTTTAAAGCCGGACCTCTTTCATTAATCATTATCCTTAATAAAGTTTTGACGACTTCGGGTGAAGCTAATGTTCTAGTCAAAGAGTTTGGGCCAATAGATAAATCATCCAAAGGGGCATTGGCCGATATTGTAATCAAAGCTTTTAAGAAGTCGCCGACACAGGCTTGTAAATCGGATGAAAACTCCTTATTATTTAAGAATTCTAAACATTTGGTGATTAAATCTTGATCTGAAACCAATTCAATGATACCTGTTGGAGATTCGATTTTATCTGTAGAGATTAATTTCAAAAAAAAATCCATGATTAAGGAAATGTTAATATGGTTTAGCATATCATCAACAAGGCTAACTTGATTTCTAATGAAATTTAAATATTGGTCTTGTTTGGTCAATAAGAGATTTGAGTTAATCTTTAGAAAGATTGAAATTATCGGGGAATCTTCATGTATCAGTTTGGGGTGGTTTAAAAGTGACCAAAACTTTACCAAATAATCATTGGACTTAACTATGGATTCACTTATTAGCCAATTGTCGATAGAGAAAAGCTCCGATATGATATTTGCTTTGATTAGTGGACTATCTTGGTCGTTTTCAGAAAGTGTAGAGTCGCCATTTGACAATGTTGTTGATGTTGTCCCATCGAATGTATTTACAAGAGATAGCAGCAGATCGATTAGATAATCCAGATTTGAAATTTTAGAATCATTTTCTAAATCGTAGAAAAACCCAAAACATATGAAGTCCAACAGATTTTTATTTTGTCGAGAAATTTCGTGTAATAAATCACTTTCCAACAATATTTTATCAATAAAGGACTTATTCAACGATTGGTGATCGATTTTCACCAAATCAAATTTAGAAGAACGGTTTTTATCGGCATCGTTATTCTGTACTTTGGTCACATTATCGTCGCCGTCCTCAAGATATTGGAGCTCATTACCATCTTTCGGTATGTCACTCCGTGTAATTGAATTCTCATTATCTGATGTGTTGTCGTTATTGGTCGATGTGCCGTCCAAGACGTGTAGAATTTCAAAATACTCATCCAGAAGTTTGTTTATATTAGAAGGAGCCAAATTCTGTCCAAATGGCCACAATGACATGATTGTAATAGATAGATACACGTAACTAAAATAATAAAACCCTCGTAGAATGCCTTTGAGTCTGGGAAAATCTAGAATTGAATACGCTACCTTTACTCTGGGAGTGACGGTGGGGGATCACAGGTTAAATAATCCTCTTGTCTGTTTGTTTGTTTTCTCGCAAAGAGCACTTGCCAGAGAGCAAAAAAAATCGGTTTTCAGCACTTCTTTTTCTTCCTATCCCACTGCACGTAGTTACCTCCCCACCAAAGACTTGCTACCCTATCTTATATAGATGTTATCTGATTTCTATGGGCTTCTTTGGGCTCGGTCTTCGTTGTATTCCCAATCTTTCTGAACTTTTCCTTCTTTTATATAATAATACTAAAAACTCTGTATTTTAATTTGACCCTTACTGTCACGTGCCACGCAACACCCTATTATACACTGCCTACTAGTGTGTAACTATTTGCTCAAGAGTCTCCTACGGACGGCACGCCCAAGAGTTGGCCGATATGCTGGTGTGTGAATCTATGGCTTCCAAGAACTGGCACCGTGTGTGTGTTGCGAACCTGGGGCAGACTCCGAAAGCGATGGCAGCCCCCACCCCCG
>JAJMDR010000049.1:27561-81811 GCA_030573655.1 Cylindricascospora bacillispora | reverse complement strand
AGTTTAGGTAATCCGTGGAACTACATCCAACACTCCTCCATCCTACGGGCAAAAGTACCGGTCATCCATCTGCATCTTGGGTAGCCCAGTAGTTAATGTCACAAATGTAAGCTTTGACACAATGAATATGTATGTTATTTATTTGTAAGACATCTACAAAGCAACTATATCGAATATAAAATACGGGTTCAGGACAGAATGCTGAGTGGGCGAAGCTTCTACGTTCAGTCGCTCAACTTGATACGAACAGCCTTGTGATGTAGATAACCAGTCTGTGGTTTAACATAGTGACCATGCACTAAGCCTCAAATGGTAAATCGAACATGCTGGTGCCCATCTTAGTATGTACACGCTCCCTTCCAACCTTGTCAACATGGTGCCATGATAATGGTCTCTTGCTGTTATAATACACAGTTTAAAGACTTTTGGAGATGCTCATGTGAATAGCACATGATGTAATTCTTTTGGCGTGCCATCATGGTATTTTGGTGCACGATGTCAAATCGACATTCACCGACCTGTCCTATATCACTTGGGATGCTCATCCCCACAGATACAAGTACTATCATCACAATTCGATAGCATTATTATGCAAAACAATGGACCAGAAAGCGAAGCTGTGCCGCAGTTTGATTTTTTAGGACAGAGTTCTTTATTTGGCGATCAAGCTACCACAACTGCCAATAACGGCAACATCAGTCAAGGAATAGATACCAATGACGAAGAGGTCATTTCATTTGTGACTCAATCTGGTAAAAAAATCCATCTAGCAAAGAAAAAGAAGTCAATTTCTCACGATCCTAATGATGTTCTAATTGAGTATAATAAATTAGACTGGAAAAGTGATGCAAACTATGGTATCAATGTTAACGAACTGCTGGATCGTATCGAATCGAATTCGAAATCAGAAGGTACTCCAAAGAAAGCTGCAAGACCATCTACTGAATATTTGTGTCAAGATAAACTCTGGGTAGAAAAATGGCGTCCAATGAAGTTTCTGGATCTTGTCGGTAATGAGAGGACAAATAGATTACTATTAAATTGGATTAGAAAATGGAATTTCAGTGTATTTAAAAGGGATTTGCCCAAAATGCCATCTAACAAATATAGTCCGTATAATGATGATGACGACGATTTTGTAGATCCGTTCCAAAGACCAATGAGGAAGATTATATTGATTCATGGACCTCCAGGGATTGGGAAAACCTCGACAGCTCATATCATTGCCAAACAAGCAGGTTATAATGTTCAAGAAATAAATGCAAGCGATGAACGTTCGGGGGCTGCAATTCATGACAAAATTCACAATTGTCTTTTCAATTATACTTTAGAAGATCGTCCGACATGCTTAGTGGCCGACGAAATTGATGGAAGTTTAGAAAATGGATTTATCAAGATTTTAATTGATATCATCAATGGGGACAAAAGGGCAACTAGAAATTTCTTGTTGAATAGCAATACTGGGAGAAAGAATTTCAAACATAATTCCAAAAAGAAAAAAATGAATAGAATGCTAATGCGTCCCATTATTGCAATTTGTAACAATCTGTATGCCAATACTCTGGAGAAATTAAGACCGCATTGTGAGATTGTCGCTTTTAAAAAACCATCAGACCTGGCAATTCAAGAAAGATTAATGGAAATTTGCACTTATGAAAATGTCCAATTTTCAAGGAAATTTCTCAATAATTTAATTGACTTGAGGAATGGTGATATCAGAAATTGTATAAACAATTTACAATTTTTATCTGCCAATTATGGGAAATTTCAAGATGATAGGTCCAACAAACAAATGGATGACACTGAATTATTACTAAATGAAATTAACCTAAAAGATATTAATACATCTTGGTATAAGGTTGTAAATCAAGTTTTCCAGAAGAATCCGCATGAAGAACTGAGCTCCCAATATAAGAATTTGTTGCACCAAGTTGAAACTAATTCTAATTATGATCGTATTGTACAGGGATGTCATTACTTATATCCCTCGATGAAATATTCTGATATTGGTTTAACAAAGCCTGCCAAAATGGCAGATTGGTTATTTTTCCACGATAGAATGGTTTTGTCAGTGTATGAACATAATGGTGAGTTACTAAATTATGCCTCGTACACACCACTAAAATTCTTTGATTTCTTTGGAGATATGGCAAATAAAGAAGATATCAAGATTAAAAATAATGAATATGAGCTTATGGAATCAAAGAAACAGTGTATAGCCATACTTACCACAATTATGAACAAAATATGTTTGGAGATCCCAGCATTGTCTTCATCTTTTAATAGGGACATTTTATTGTTCGAAATTCTTCCTTATCTAGAACAGATTTTCTCAACAGATATCGCTAAGATTAAGGAAATCAAATTAAAACAACATATATCTGATATAGTACTATCAACCATAGAACAATTCCAGCTGCAGATTAGAATGTCAAATTTTGCCAATGATGCAACTTTTGAATTAACCAGTTTTCAAAATAAAGAAGGCTTGTTGATTGAACCACCAATTAACAAAATTGTCACTTTTGACTCGCAAAGGATGAAAGAGGTCTATACAAAGAGACCAGCAAGTTTAAACATGCTTCTAGCGAGAAGGGAAGAAAACAAGGTTAGAAAAAGACATTTTGACCAAATTGAAAAACAAAATGTTATTAATCAAGAATTACAAAATAAGAAGAACAAGCTTGAGAAAGGTGCACCTAACAATTTTTTCCGAGACCAGTATACTCAAATCAAGCAGAATGTAACAGAACCTGCCAAAGCTCCATCATCGGCGAAATCAATGAATCCATTTACTAAAGAAATAAAACATGAACCCGAAGATAGTAAACCTCGCATATGGGTGAAGTTCAAAGAAGGTTTCTCTAATGCTGTAAGAAAGAACGTAACTTGGAATGATCTATGGGAATGATAATTATATAGATGAGAGTAATATATCACGTGATGGTTTGTTAGCTCTTCTTTCATGTCTATCGAGCATAAGTGAATTTGTAAATTGAAAAAGTCTATTACCGCAGAGACTAACTCATTTCGTGCAGACAACTTTCTGAGGTCTGCCAATACACTATTACATCAAATACACATGTATATTGATACTAATGGGACGAGTTATAGACATTGATGGTGAAAAACCGAAAATCTCCCTTCCAATTGTGAAGTTTCCTCCACTGAAACTTCGAGCATTGTTGATAGAGAAAGATCCAGTTGTTTGGCAACATTTATTAGAAACCTATGTTTCGTATTTTGAATTTCTTCTAAGTGAGGACAACATATCTTGTATTGATGAGTCCACCTTTGATAATTTGTGTATCTTCTTGCGAGGTTACCTGAAAGAAATGTCGAACGAGGTAGGTATTCTGGTTAGTTTAGGTGCAAATAAAGAAGTTGAACAGCAATTAGAGTATTTGAAATACTGGGCCTTTGAAATGATTAAAAATTTTGGGTTACAATATTTACAATTATTCGGTGAGTCTCTTTGGGATATTATAAGGTTATACATCAGGAAGAATGCCAGTGAAGTAAGAGATCTTATAGATGGAACATTAACTCCAACCATAAATGTTAATAAAACGCCCATAAATAGAATTAACCAAGTACAAGATTATTTGAAACAAATTATTGAAGTAGGGACGTTTAATAGAATAGATTTAAAGACTTTTGAATTACTTTTGGGAGGTGCTAAACCTGGAGAAATAACTAAATTTGCTGATAAATTCGTTGACTCACGTTGGATTGAGTTTTTAGAATCATGGTGGGTTGAAGGTAAGGGTAGATTTTCAGAGTTAGCTCAAAAACTGGCTTTGGTTTCTATGTTTTCTGTTTCAGCCGACCAATTATCCAATGTGACAGACGATTTAGAGTTGGAAACACTTGAAACATTAGAGCTATATCCCTTATTCGGTTCCATCTTAGTGGATGATTTGTTTAATTCTAAACGACCCGATCTAAAGAGTAAACTCGATGTTTTAAAATACATATCGGATTCTCCTGAAGCAATCACTAACGAACGCGGGGCTTATATTGAGGAGCTAGTAATAAACATAAGCGCTAAAGATCTTGAATCTCTATCAGAATTGTTTCCTGGTCTGACACATTATCAATTATCAGAGCTATATAAGAAATTTGAGGGTAATATTGAATTACTAACAAACGTTTTGTTTGAAGATCCTTCTATTGCAGACACAATACCTAAAACCCAGCCTGTTATTAAAACTAAGACAATCCCATCATCTAGAAGACAAAAGACTAAAAAAACGGAAGCTGAGAAGCTGATATCTAATCATGTACCTGATGAAGTGAAAAATAAGACGCTGACCAGGGCTTTGCAACTATTATATGACAATGCCGAGGACGAGCGAGATGATACATATGACGAGGCAGAAGCCCAATTGTCTCAAGCAACAACAAAGATATCATTGGAAGAGAATAATGAAGATTCAAACAATGGAGAGAAGAACAACAAGCTGACAGACTACGATAGAATCGAAGGCTTTCTATGGCAAATATTGAAAAAAGATAAAGTATTGTTTACCAGAGAAAAGAGAGGTTCTAAAGAAAGAAAGAATATGAAGCAGGAAACCGGATGGGTTGATGAGCAGATTGAAGGATGGGCTAGAATGCTGGAAAGGTCACCACAACGGGCTAGAATCTTGGAAGAAAAATATATGTTTAAGGGTAATTTTAAAACGGGTAAGACAGCTTATGTAAAAAATAAGGATATAGAACGAGAATCTCCTCGAGATAATAAACCCACTCATGCCGATTCCAAAAAGAAAGCCCCTCAGCAGAATTCACAACGACAAAGGGCTCAGAATGAGAAAAAAAAATCATCCAGAGCAAATCATAATAGAAAAGCAGGATTTGACAAGAAATTGGGCCGCACTCCTGGACCATGAGGGGGGAAATGACTTATTGTAGTATGAAAAATTGATTTTTATATTGTTAAATATATGATAAAATTTTTATATACTACATAATGAGGTTAGCATTACTAATGATCTTGATTAATTTTTTCTTCCCTTTTTACTCGATTTTTCTAATTGTTCCCAAACATCGTCCTCTT
Organism: Cylindricascospora bacillispora; assembly: GCA_030573655.1. Classification (NCBI taxonomy): domain Eukaryota; kingdom Fungi; phylum Ascomycota; class Saccharomycetes; order Saccharomycetales; family Saccharomycetaceae; genus Cylindricascospora; species Cylindricascospora bacillispora. The sequence continues at coordinate 76,749 of JAJMDR010000049.1, read as the reverse complement.
CAGCTTCAACTTCCTTATCTTCTCTAGATCTTTTTTTCTTTGGTTGGCTTTCCATAACTGTTTTTATTTCTTGATCATCTAATAGCAAAGAACAGTTGATTTTACTTCCAATATATACTTTAACCAAAAGATCTTTCGAATCACAATCAAATACTCTCAAGTAACGGTCAAATCCACCTGTAACCAAATATTTATTCTTGAACAAGATTACACTGGTAATGGCACCAGTAATACCGCCATTGCCATATTTACCCAAATTTTGTCCTTTGGAATTGAATTTTGTGACATTTTTCTTGATGTCTGTTGTGACAAATTGGAAATTATCTAAGGTATCGAAGTTTAAATTGTTGTTAGGTGTTAAGGAATTTTCCTTAGTTGAATCTGGCAATATTGTTAATTGAGTCAGTGGTTCTCTATTTGGAACTAAGTCAATATATTGTAAAGGTTTTCTTCCATGCTGGGTTTTATATTTCCCTAAGTGGCCCCATCTTGTAACTGTTACAAATTGTAGATTCAATTTATTGACATCAATTGGTTGTTTTGAAGGTTCTAAAAATTTTAGATCCATAGGCCAGATTGGAACTTTCAAGTCTAATCTATCGTTCTTAACATTCTTAGCCTCCCATAGTTGCGTTAATTTGTCATATTTAACAGAATCTAGAGATATTATTTTAACTAAATTTTCTTCACCTCCATAAGCTAAGATAATGTCCTTCTTGCTTTTTCCAGAAGAAATGCTCTCAATATCGTATAACTGAATAAATTCAACTGGTGCTTGAATTTCCATTGTGTTTAGTTTTGCCAAGTTGGGCTCTTCTGATGATTCATATTTGAGAATATGTATTAACCCACTCTTTGTTCCAGCTAAAATAGTCTTCCCAGCTTCATTCAAATCATCTACAATTATCAATGAAACAAAATCATCTCTCAACTTACTTCTGAGAATGGATTTAGCGCTTAAGGGATCTAGTCTTGATTGGTTAAGCAGATTTTCAATTCGTATCGAGCACTCCATTTCTATGGAATCCATTTTCCCAACTGAATCATGTTCAAGAGCATCGGAGTGTTTGGTCAACTTAACGATCTCTATTGAACCATTTTTTCTAGCAATACATAAAGTTTCATCGTCTAATGATAATATTTTAGAAACAGCTCCTTCATATCCTAAAGCTAAATGGGATTGAACGTGGAAAGGTTGAAGAGATGTCTGATCTGACGTGTCTGTGCCAAAATTACACACAATTTCTTTAATGGAACCACTTTCTTCACACCCAATTAACAATCTCATTATTAGTAGATTTACTGAACTCCCTTCTGAAGGCTCCGTATCTGGAATTGGGAATGAATAGATTTGTGATTGAAGCTCATCGCAATTTTTTTCTTTTATTACAATTGGAAATTTTTCAATATCTCGAAAATTATACATTAAAGGAAAAGGAGATCAAGCTCGCCGCCCCTTCTCCATGTCAAGAACAAAACAATCTTAGAACACATTACAGCCAAGTGCATTAGTCGAGAGTCTCCTAATACATTGTTTGACATTAGTTAATCGTAAAGAAAAATAAAAATGAGCTTTGATAAATCAGTCGTGGCTATTCATAAGTTAGTGAAGGCACCCATTTATTCCCATTGTTTCTCCAGCGATAAGAGTATTTTGGCCATTACTTGTGACAATGAGTGTTTGGTCTATAGAGTGTCAGGTCCTAACAGTACTCCTCAATTGTTCGCAAGATTAAAAGACCATGATAAGACGGTGACTGCCGTGGACATTTCTGTACATGGTAGATTGGTGACCTGTTCTCAAGATAGAAACGCTTATGTCTGGGAACCTCTAAGTGATGGCTCTTACAGACCTACTTTGGTACTATTGCGTATCAATAGAGCTGCTACCGCTGTGAGCTGGGCACCAAATGGTTATAAGTTTGCCGTTGGTTCCAGTGCACGTATTATTGCTGTTTGTTACTATGAACATGAGAATAACTGGTGGGTTTCTAAACATATTAAGAAGCCTATCAAATCTACTATCAACTGTTTATCGTGGCATGAAAATGGTATCCTTTTGGCTAGTGGAGGTACGGATGGCTACATGAGGGTCTTTTCTGGATTCATTAAAGGGTTAGATGCCAAAGAAACCATGAATGGGTCAGTTTGGGGTTCCAAATTCCCATTTGGTACCTTAATAAAAGAATGGTATCAAGGGTCATATATTCATGCTGTTAAATGGCGTAGTAATTTGGAAAAGATTGCTTATGTATCTCACGATGGTACATTAAATGTCGTGGATTCTCAAAACAACAAGCAATCGGTCAATTCACCAGATGGTTTGCCATTCAAGGCAATGTTATGGATTAATGATCATGAAATTATATGTGGTGGTTACTCACGTCATCCTGTTTTATTTACAGAAGCTGCAAACGGATGGCAATTTTCTAAGAACATCGATAAACCATCTTCTCCGGTCGCATCCGCATCCAAGCCTACTGCGACCTTTAACGACAAGGATGATAATGAGGATGATGCTACATTTGGTATTTCAGCTTTGAGGAAGTTTAAGGAATTAGATTTGAAAGGTCAAGTTACTAACACACAAGATGGGAAAGAAAGTGCACATCACAATGCAATTGTGGGTCTAGCTCCTTATGCAGAAAGCTCCGGACAAGTCACTCAAGTTTCATCCTGTGGTCTTGATGGTGAGGTTGTTATCTACACTGTTTGATTTACCAATAGATGTTACTCTAATATATACTATCTTTTGTATAGATTTTGTGAAGTATAGTTACTTAGGTGAACCGAAATTTTTCGTATTTTTTTAATCTTTGAAGTGAAAAATAAAACGAATATAGCATCGCTGTTGACATAGAACTACAAAAACCTAGATAAAGGCCCAAGGTCCATATCGAGAGTGCATTTTATTGGATTATTATAGTTTTTCAGTTGTGTGTTGTAAATATGGCGAAACAAAACCAATCATATACAATTTGGTCACCGCAGGACACTGTGAAAGATGTAGCAGATTCCCTGGGGTTAGATGGCATAAGTGATGATGTTCTTAGAGCATTGGCCATGGATGTGGAGTATAGAATTCTAGAGATTATAGAACAGGCTGTAAAGTTTAAGAGACATTCTAAGAGGGAAATTTTAACTACCAGTGATATTTCGAAGGCATTCAGGGCATTGAATGTGGAACCATTGTATGGTTATCATGACGGGTCAGCACACGACCGTGATGTGGCATTCAAAAAGGTCAATGTACCTGGTGGTCAGCCAATTTATTATTTAGATGAAGATGAAGTGGACTTTGACAAACTTATCAATGAGCCTTTACCACAGGTTCCACGATTGCCTACCTTTTCCGTTCATTGGTTGGCTGTGGAAGGTGTTCAACCAGCTATCATAGAAAATCCAAATCTATCAGATATAAGGATGTCACAACCCCCTATTATCAGAGGGTTTATAGCAACTGCATTGACAAATTCAAGTTCTCAATCACCATCAAGTCAGTCGACTGCAGTGGCCATGTCTGGTGATAAAGTAGTACAGAACTTGACTTCAGTAAAACCAGGACATGTAACCGAAGTCAAACCTTTGGTGAAGCACGTACTATCAAAAGAGTTACAACTTTATTTTAATAAAATTACTTCGACATTGTTGTCTAAGAATCAGGATAACGATAAGAGTCAATTAATAAAAAATGCTGCATTGACATCTTTAAAAACAGATAGCGGATTGCATCAATTAGTTCCTTATTTTATTCAATTTATTGCGGAACAAATTACTCACAATTTATCGAATTTAGGGTTGCTAACGACAATCTTAGAAATGATCTATTCATTACTAAGTAATACGTCTATTTTCTTAGATCCCTATATTCATTCCCTAATGCCGTCAGTCTTGACTTTATTGCTAGCAAAAAAATTGGGCGGTTCGCCTGATAATTCTAAACCAGAAGAAGTTAGCAAGTTCTTGGAGAAATCTATTGCATTACGTGACTTTGCAGCTTCACTATTATCATACATATTGAAAAAGTTTCCACAAGCCTATAAATCTTTGAAACCACGTATTACTAGAACTTTGCTCAAAACTTTTCTGGATTCAAATCGTGTATTTGGAACTTACTATGGTTGTTTACGTGGGTTTGCTGAGTTAGAATCAGAGTCGGTAAGGTTCTTCCTTGGCAATTTACATAACTGGGCATCTTTAGTGTTCAATGAGAATAATATAACATTAGATATGGCATCCACACATACCCCAACCAAGTTCAGCCAGGAAGAAACAATGCATTTGGTAAATGTGATAATTAAACTGCTGTTAGTCTTGAAAGAAGACTTACCGGAAGTTTATAACGAAAAAAATGGAGAAGTAACTGATGAAGACAAGAATAAATTAGTTGAAAGATGTGGTGTAACAGTAGCTTATCATATTTTACAAAGGGACGACGCCAAAGAATTAATATGTGCAATCTTCTTTGGTGAATAATAGATAAAAAGTAATGTTGCATATAATAGGATTCAAATATTAGTAATTAGATATTGTGTATGTGTGTTTGTGTTTAGTTCAACTTCTATATATATATATAGTTGTAAGTGTGTGTTGTTCTACACTTTCACCATATGATTCAAGATTCATCTGGGGGAAATAGTCTTCTACGTACATTAGTTGACTTATGTGATGCTATTGATGCTCTAGGTGGATCTTTTGGTGTTTGACCTACTAGCGCATCGTGATCTTCATTTACCGCTCCCAGTGGTGAGATGATTTTTCTTTCTGATTCAATAACAGTTAAATGTGACTCTCTAGATTTAACCATTGGTGTTGCCATAACTTGAACACATTCATCTGTAAGTTTTTCTGAAATTGCTGATTTAAGACCATCCACTTTAGGTGACGTAGATTTTCTTTTTCCAACTCTTCTGAAAGAACTCTGTTTAAGAGAATTAATTTCAAATACAGAATGTGATCGATCGGATAATTGCTTAGTACTGTCTTTACTCAGGCTAAATAATCCTGACACTGAAAGTTGGCGTTTCTGGAGTATAGAAAGATCAGAATTGGTTCTACCATTGAAAGATGTCATTTTTATTGAATTAGGATCTGACTGTAAGAAATCAGTTAGATTGGATGTTGTTCTAGACATTAGAATTTCAGGAGTCAATTTAAACGAGGATTTTGAATGTGTCAATGACGGTCTACTTACCAATTTAACACTTTGTGATGATGATGGAGTTGTACTTGTCACAGAAGAAGAATGTAAAGGGGAAACTGGGTGTGGTTTGTCATGGATACTATCCTCGATTGATAAATCTCTGTTTTCATTGGGTTTAGAATCTCTTTTAGACATTTGGAAACTTGGGGGTTTGCATTTACTTGACATATAATTAACAGTAGAAGGGATCTTTTCAGAATAGTAAGGTGACACAACGATATTTATAAATCCTAATAAAGAGTCCTCGCGGTGTCTATCTAATAGTTTTATTTTGTAAGATTTTAAAATAATAGAATATGAGTCGTGTTCTACTGATTGGTCGAGTTCTGGCTCACTCATAAGCAGTATATCCATGATACAGTACTTATCAAGATATAGATCTAGTTGTTCACAGTAATCAATTGATGGGTTATTAGAGCATTCTATTTCATCTTGAGATTGTTTTTTTTTCCTCTTGCTGAACCTGGACGTCATTAATCCGCTTTTGGATACATTTAAAGATCTCTTCTTTAATTTTGATTTATATGATCTATCGAAATTTTTGAAAGTGTTATCTAAGTTACTTAAAGCTATCAGTTCAAGGATGATTATAATTTGCATCTTTAGTTCTCTAATTTTCAAAATCATGCATAGATCAGATAAGTTAGAAGATGGTCTGTCAATTAAAAAGTTTTTATATTTCTTTAAGCTTTTTTGGCGAATGTTATCAGCTAGCTCGTTATTTAAATCGGAAAGTACTATACCATTTTGTGAATGTCGCTGATCAAAAAATTGAACGTTCAATAAGAATTCAAACAGAGTTTTATGGTAGAGTTCATCAGAATTGTCAACATTGTGCGACATAGTACACATGTTCTTGAACCGACTTATGTTAGTCTTCACAAAGTATACCAGAGGTATACCAATTGAAAATAAACATTCATAATATTTCATTTCAAAATACGCATTCGGTGACAGTGTCGGTTTCAATTGCCTAGTAATTACTATTCTATCGGGTGGATTCATTTGTAGTTTACTAGGCTTTGTCTCCTTTGGTCCTACTTCTTCTTTCCACGAATTTATCAGTTGATTTTTATTCATTGTGTATACTTCTACATTACTTGATTTCACCGAGGCATCATTTAAGGTACCTGCTCTAACATACGTCAAATTAAAAATAGAAGTGTTGTCGAGAATCTTCCACTTGGCCCAAAAGTATCTCCCGTATGATTCGAGAACAAACGGATGCTCTTTCTCTATTTTGAATATATGTTTGAAAGTTGGATCTGTCCCAGTTAATTGTTTTTGTACAGATTCAGGAAGATCATTTCTAGTAACCAGCTGAGGGGTCTTTAAATCTAATGGAAGGGTATGCGGAAGAAGCTTAACTGATCCCACAAATTCCCATTGATTCATTGTCCATTAAACCGTACTAAGTATCCTGTGAGTTACTGAAATGATAAAGGAAATATGCACAAAATAAAACCAAATTTCAATCTATTCTAAACATTCAACAATATGGATAATCAATATAGTATGATAGGAATAACCTTTTTTTTCTGAAGGGTTCACCTTGTGTGCTGAAATGTGTATGAATTTTACAAGCTTCAAAAAAATCTCAGGAGAGCGCTTTGGCGCTGTTAATCTTAAATCTTACTAAACACAATAAATCTATTACAAAGAATATAAAGATATCGTAGCACTACCTAATCTGCTTGCATTAACCATTATTGAGATGAAGTAATATTTGATGGAACTCTTCGAGCGGTTTCATCTTATAAGTAGTCTCAGTGGTTTGTTTATATCAAAATGAAACCCTCTTATGCCTAAATATATTAAAAGTGTGGTACGTTTAACGTCGTGAACAACATATTTACGATGCTGCATACACCTTCTCCTAACACCAGGCCCGAACTAAAGACTATCATATGTGTTTTGGCATCTAAATTTCCCCTTTTATTTCGAAGCCATATATGTGCTATCAACCCACCAATAAATCTAGCGATCGTAAAACTGGGGGTATTGAATATACCAACACCTACAGCCACCCCAGATGGTATATATACTAACCATCTCACATTATGGTCTCTGTAACAATTTTTGATTAACGATAATACCGCAAATATAAACCCTAACACCATAGCACATTCTATAGCCTTCGAAGGAAGATCTTTCCCAGTAAGTAGACGAGCACAGTCGATCCATACAACGGCTGTTGGGATTCGAAATTGTTCATTAGGGATTGTATAAACCTTATTGTAACAAAGATACATGATGACTGACATCACAATTGACCATGAGACTCCCATTAATTGAGCCCAGAATTGAGCCTTTGGTGATGCACCCAGTAAATGACCTGTTTTCAGATCCTGCATGAGATCCCCAGCCTGTTGTGCTCCAGCTTCTGTAATACCCCCGGCGACAAGATTTATCAGAACTGCACCTCTTCTATCCTGGGGAATAATGATTGCGAATAATAATTGAGATATCTTACCAATACCACTGACTGGATTGAGATCAGTTTCCCCTAACGCCCTAATGGCAAGAATCGATAAAAAAAATGACAATGTCAATGAACTGATAATAGCATATAGAGGGATAATTGACAGACCAAATAGATATATGATTAGGATGATACATGAAAGGGATGAAATAATTAGTCCACTAATTACAGTCGTATATCCAACTAGATGCTTGGGTTCGAGTTCATGTTCATGTTCGCGGCTTACTAGTCGCACAGTATCTTGTCTGCCCGATACACCGGTATTAGACCTGCTAATATTAATGTGTCTCTCCTCTTCCAATAGCATAGATTCAAAAGTATCATCAATAATACCCGATATCAAAGTCGTCTTATCATTTACCAAAAGAAATCGAATGATGGATTTGACCGTAATGACAATAAATGATACTAAACTATCGGCAATCATTATCGATAGAGAACACCATAATATCCAACCTTGTACACCTTTTTCCCAATCCCGAACATCGGCATTTGGGTCGACCCAACCCTTCCAACGACTGTAGGGACCTAAGATTGCCCATCCAAGTATACAACCAACCAACATATATGAGACTGTAGCTAAGCCCATAATAATACCCTGGCCAATGTAAGCAGGAGATGGTTGGAAGTCCCACAAGTACGTCTTTTTTAGGTACTGGCCAAATATAGCTAGTGACTTTAGAATAGGAAAAAAATAGGAAATGATTGTGTATAGAGATGCGGCTGTAAATGTTTTTAGTAATATTCTAACGTTCTTAACGTATGGCGATGATCCGTTGGATTCAGAATTGTTAGATGCAATGGAACCGTATTGCGTAGGACCTGTATGACTAGCTGATTGTTGTGACCTGCGCAAAGGAAATTCCTCTTGGGTGTAACTATAATCATAATCCTGAAGCACTTCAGGACATTCATTCAGTCTTCTTCTTCTCATTTCCATAACATCGTCTTTGGATACCTCTTGCAAAATTTCGGTGCCATTTAGCACTGATATCAATGTAGCGGTAGCAGTTCCGCTTGGGAATGGCAATTTTTCTCTAATTATTACCTGTTTCCTCAAAGGAATAGCAAAGAATACGCCAAAAAATCCCAACCCTATCGCCCAACACAATAACTGTTGCCATGTAAGAGGTATACCCTTTTCTTTGAGAAATCCACTCTCTTCAAAAGTCAAGAACTTATCAATTGCAGGAATAACACCCACAAATCCAAATGATAAGGGCCCTGTCCCAACTGCCACAGCGATGCTCTGCACAAAAACGGTCTCGACGTCGGTAAATGGTGGATCAGCGGGTCTTAATTTGGACCAGATCTGTTTAAAAAATGCAAATGCCAGTAAAGCGGATGGGAGAGACATCATTGATACCCATCCAGTTTGTAAACCAAATTGAAAATTTGATATTAGCACCAATGTGCCAATAACAGTACCAGCAATTGTACCTCTTACTGTAATTTGATTAATATTAGGTTTATCATCCCATGAAATAGCAGTTTCATTATCAGGTGAGGCTAAGTGTAATGAACTTTTCATAGACGATCGTAAATCTTGCATAACTCGATACCGCTCTCGCAATTGTAAATGACTTCTCGATCACTAGTTATGAGGTATGATAAAAAAAATTTCATAGAAAAGTGCTCTGGACTTTAGGTTCAAATCACACGGGAGATGTCCACATATATTTATTTATATCAGAAGAAGCCGATCTTATCTCTTCTAATTACACCTGGTTATTCAAGATTGGTGATTAGTAAGCCATCCCAGAGACCCTAAAACTTCAACTTTTGAAAAATTCTTCATGTGATAAGAGTATAAGAGTCAACTCAAGAAGACCCAGTCAAGGTAGCGGCTTCAAAGGATGCAAGATAATAGATAACGTCTGGGGAATAGAGCCAGAGATCAGTGTACGGACATTATCCGTTAAGTTGTTGTTGATTTTTCGCCCATCAGCTGGCGTTAGTAGTGATATTTGCATGACGTAGGTAGAACTATGATCCATTTCCTATCATTTCTGTATTATATAATAAAGTTACCGCATAATGGGTGTATATTTTCTTTCATATGTTATAATCTCAATAGTATTATTGTTAAAGCAAACTGGCAGAATGATGACCTGACTAAATCTACTTTGTAGTGCACCAATTGCAAAGAGCTCGGCGTCGTGACAAAAAAGATACGCTTTAAACAGGGTAATCGGTAAAAAGTAAAAGGTACGATAGAAATACAAGTATATAAGGTCAGTGGTCGTTCGTTAAATAACTAATAATATTAATTTTACTCATTGCGCTAAAATACTCTTATAAAAGATATGGCCTATGCGTCGCCCAGAAGAATATATCTTAATATATCACTCAAAGTTAATACACCTGTGAGTCTTCCGTCGTCGTCAACAACAAAAAATCTGTGTATTCTTGCTTTCCTTATATGGTCCATAATATTTGATAACTTGTCGTTTTTGGTGCAAGTATATACACCTTCAAAATCCTCACTTCTTCTCATTAATGCTTCACCCACACTTAGATTCAAAGCATTGTATATTCCACCCTTGATAAGACCTAGAACATCGTATGCCTCGTAAACATTGATTAGACATCCATTATCATCCACAACCGGCACTGATGAAATTCGGTTTTGAGTAAACATTTGAATCACATCAATTACTGGCGTAGTCATTCGGCAATTTTTTATGTTTTTATGGGTAATTAAATTGAGGTCACCGATAGCTTTTTTTAGAAAGTGTGTTTCTCGACAATTTAAGGCAACAAATTTCAAGATTCTGTACTGCGTTAATACACTAACAACGATTTCTCTTTGCGTTTCTTCATCTTGGTCTATTAATGGAATTCTTCCACTTCTTGAATCTAACATTTTTAAACATGCATCATATAACGGTCTGGAAGGGTGCACAGAAGTAGTATCCAACCCATCTACGTTAATAGCTTTTTCAATTTCTTTTAGTCCGTCCAATTTCAATTTGTCCACATAATCAAACTTATCTGGATTAGAAAAATAATACTGAATAACGTTGATAAAGTCTCTTGTGATTAGCAAGCCTGCAAACCGTGAGTTACTGGAATCCCATAATGGTGCAGAGACTATGCTATTTTGTAAAAGAACATTCAATGATTTTTTCACCAACAATGATGTGTCAAGAACCACTAATCGATATGAAACGGGTAAAACATCGTAAGAGGTCTTGGATTTTAAGAAAGATCTGATCGATTCCAACGCTAACTTCTGTTCCACATTGACCTTTTCCATTTCATTCGGAGAATCTTCTGTAATCTTAGTTCCTTCACTCATTTTTTCAAATGTTTATTTGTTATAATAATTCCCTTTCCTAATTGACAAAGTTCGAGCTTGATAATATGCAACAAATCACAGACAACTACCTATATTCTTCCAAATATCGATATACTGGCCCAGATGTAGATGATATAAACTCAGCACGATATGACAGTTTCTTATTCTTGTATAAGTTTGTGTTTTATACTGTAAGACTGAAATAAGGAGTATCATTCTTTCGCTCTTTTTTATATATTTTTCCCCAGTGAACCGAAATTCCATTGAAATGGCTCCTAATTTCAATAGGGAAAACCTAACCAACTACAATGGGTTACATATAAAACGGTGTATTAGTTTCCGAGAGATTAATGCAATGTCGATTATATTCGACTATATACGTTTTTATGTATTTTTATGTATGTATGTATTAGAACAAGTATGTGTAATGTAATTGTATATGTATTTGTAATGCGTGTGTTCATCTGATGAGAAATTGTTTGGTCTTGTTGGCCTTGGCAGCGCTTACAGCACGGCTGGCACCTGCTAAGGATGGTTCGGACTCTTGTATATGTGTGTCACTGTTATTTGTATATGTACGTTGTTCAAATGAATTGAGAATTTCATTGACAGACTCCATTTTATGCGTTGCTACAATAGGTCTTCTAGGTTCAAACACTTTGTAGAATTTCAAATTTTCATCTCCACCTACAGTTGCTATAGTAGTTCCATCTGGGGATAATTGAGAACAACAAATACGTGATTCATGGGCATTCATAATTTCAGCTACCTTATACTTTGTATCAAAATTGAAAATTGATATAGAGTTCGCTGGATTACCACCTGTAGCAAGGATTTCTCTTTGCAGTACACCATTCTGTGTATAACTTTGTCCCCAGTGTAATGAACTCACTTGTGAACCAGTGTTTATTGAACCCAGTTTGTTTCCATTGCTACTATTCCAAAAATGTATGTACTTGTCAGTTTGTCCCCCACCACTTGCTAAAACATTGGGCATATATGGACACCAGCTTAATGCTTTTACAGCAGCAGTGTGTGTTCTTTTAGTCCATAATGGCAAAGATGTTCTGGTATCCCAAAGCATCACGGCATTGTCGTTTCCACCAGATGCTAATTGCAATCCATCATCCTTATAAGTTAGGCCACAAACCTCCTCTTCATGTCTATCCCAAGTAGACACTATATGTTCCCTAATTCTGACGTCATTAATTTGAATACTCCCATTGCGATGTCCCGTAGCTAATAATGTTTGCAACCAAGACTGCGATCCACAACGTACCCCGTAGCCAGATCTCATAGTTCTTATTAATGACATTGTTTCAACATCCCATATTTCAGTTTCACCGTTTTCCTTTCCAATTGAAACATGACAGTTGTCATCAGACCATGTTACACTGGTGATCAAAAAGCCATCGTCGTATTCTGTCAACTTACTTGCATCTCCAGTCGTAGCATTCCAAATGTATAATTCATTTTCCAAGGCAATAGCGAGTGCATTTTTGGCAGACCAACTTAACAAACTTAGATAAAAGTTATCAACAAATCTTGGAGCGTCTAAGATCCTCTCAGGGTTAGTGTTTATCTTTCTTAATTTGATTAATTCAGTGTTAGTCGTGTCATCATTTTGATATCCGTAATGAGTAGTTCTCCTCATATTGAAGTTTTGTCTCTTAAAAGAGGATGTGGGTGGTTGGGGCATATATTGCAAGATCCGTTCTCCCACATCTAATCCACATGCCTTTGCAACATTCTTCTTGAATACCATTTTTGTCTGTGCTTTCAGATGAGTCGTTGGTGATGCATTTGGTGGCGGTAATTCCTCGCCAAGATTGATAGGATCTAGCTTATTTTGTGCAGTGCTGCTAAGTATTGGAATAAACCTATCCGTTGTTGGGAGGGCATTCGAATTTACCTCCTGATCTTGTGTACTTGGTTTACTTTTATCTAGTGATATCAAAAGGTTGCTGGTTGTTGAATCGCAAGCTGCATTCGATAGGATGCTATCTAAATTATCATTCCGAGTAGGGCCAAGTTGTTCTTCTTTGAAATACGAAGAATTTCTGCGCAGAAAAGGTGGGATAGCAGAATGCAATTTAGTTCTTTGTATTGATGGTTTCGTGGGGAACCCACCTGCACTAGTTCCGCTCACACCATTGCTAAAGGGCTCTATTGTTTTTGAGTTGAATGAACGGGTTCTTTGTAAGGGTTGCTTTATTATTATTTTCGAAGCAGTTCTCGCAAACTCGGATTTAGATATGATGTTTAACTTAGCAGGTGATGTGATTGACAGTACTGACCGTTTGGGGTTGTTTGATAAATTCGTATTAGCTGTTTCGTTTAACATTGTTTGGATATGCTCGGATTTTTATACAATCAATGTGTGTTCACAATAACAATGCTTATTCTGTCTTGAACTGAATGGAAGAACCTAATTATAGCAACGTGGTGGTAGCAACTGTCCCAATGACATATATTTATATATAAATGTTCTATCACAATTTAATTTAGCACCCTTCTCCTTACTTCAAAATACAAATACACTGTCTGTAAATGGATTGATGGTCAAGTACCTCTGCAATTGAATAGCGCACTGGCTGTTTTTCTCAATCTAATGGGAGTTAAAGTAGGATTTGTTCCTCTTGAAATATCTTTGTGCGTTGAAGACATCATTTTCACTGAAATCTTCCATTGTTTACTTTTTTCCCTTTTAGACAAAGAGATTAACAAATAGACTATTTAGGCAAAAATATACCAATTATGTCCACAAAAGGATATATAGATCGACGGGAAATCAAAACATAATAGTGTTATGTATGAAGAATAAGTAAATGTATTGTATATGTAGGGTGGGGGGGGGACAGAAACCTAGGAGAAAGTATATCTAATAATATATAATGTGCATTTATTGTATGTGAAAGTTCAAAAGACTCTTCTGGTAGATATTTGAAGGTCGAATTTCCTCTTCTTAATGAAATCCTCGAACTCATTACAGGCTACAACGTCCAATAAATCAAGAGCTTCTAGTTCTTCTTCTGTATGTCCTTTATGTTTTATATAATCTTGGTAACTGTATGATTCTGATATTAGTGTCCTTAACCAATCTTTTGTGCTTTGGCGGAATTCCTGTAATAATGAGACTATTATCTCATCATTCTCCGAAATGTTTTTCTTATTGGAATCACCCAGCAGTGTAAACAATTTAACAAAAATATCGTTTATCTTATTAAAAATCTCAAAATGCTTATTATTAGTGGATAAAATATCTCCGTAAATTTCAAACTGCGTAGGGTTTTTCAAATAAGTTTTTATAGTGGTTAAGACATGTTCTAAAATCATTGTGATTTGTAGCATTTGGGTTTCGCACACAAATACATATGAATCATCTTTCCAGTCATTCAATCCTGTTTCTAATACTTCCCAGATACGTTGTCTCAAATAAATCAACTCCAATAAGGCAGGATGGCCAAAATCATATTCAGAATAGTGTAACTTAACATCATACAAGTTTTCACTACGTTTGAATGAGTTGTGATGGCCCTGAGGATACATAAAGGATTCGATCAAAGTGTCAGTTAAAGTTAACAACGGTTTCGTAACTGTTATCATCATATCCTTCAGAAAATTCCTTTTCAATATTTTGTCGTCTGTACAGACGACAGATGTAGGGTACTCATTGTGTGACTTATCTAGTCCCCGCAGAACGGTTTGAATTGTTGGTATCGTAACAACTATGGCAGTTTTATTAGTAATGTCCATTATGTGAATAGGTGAACTGATATTAATATTTGTTTTCATCGACCTAACTGAATATATTTATTATGTTTATTATATTTACACAGGTATGTGTCGATTACTGTTCTCTTGATGCAACAGACTTTTCCTTATATAGGATTTTTCTTTGCAACTAACTTCTACGTGAGTCATCTTTCTATGTATTTTTCATATGAAAAAAAAAACGAGATTTCAAAATCTTAATAACGATATTATGGAATTGCAGAATTAAACCCATTTCGAGTTACTAATAGACATATTCGAACATAGGACCTGGTTAGAATAATTACAGATGCACGTAGAATTACATAATGAGGATGTACTAAGCCAATTGGACGTTCCATGCGATACTGTTAGAAGCATGGGCCATAATAATATTCTAGGAGGAAAAGATTCAATGATGCTGATATATTCCTGTATCGTTCCTTTTTATGTTTAAATAATATAAATGCTAGATTGCAAGATTTTTGATATGTCAAGGGTTATATTACATGACGAATTGAGGTACTGTCAGAAAAAATAGAGTTCATTGAGACTATGAGGCTTCCACCTTGTATTGCTATGGCCCAGTACTTTACCTTTTCTTGTCCTATCCATGTCCTTCGAATTGAGTATTATTTTGTTTTCAAGTCAACATGCTCTGTCAATTTATATAGTAGACTTTGTTTTCTTTCTATTCATTCTTGGTAAATTACAGTACACTCACCTTTCTTGTTTGGTGGTGTCTCTGTACCATTGGATAATGTATTCCATTCTCCCAGATAGTTAAAATCAAGAATAAGGGAAAGGGATATGAGTTCTTGGAGTTAATGAAGTAGTAAACCCTACACAAACCTTGTTTAATTACTTTTAGCATAATTTTATGTTTAGTTAATTCAAATTAACATTATACCGACAACCATAATTCTCCTAAAAACAAAACAAAACAAAACTGAGAATTAGTGTGAAGAAGGATAATTCTACTGACTTACTGAAACTAAAATGCTAAAATTGCAAAATAGTTGAAGGAGGTAGTTGAATACAGTTAATTATGAGAGAGGTACTAATGGGCGTGGCATCTGCTTGGGAGTGCAGCGGTAGTACCGATCTGCTAACCAACACTCACATCCAATTAGATGAAGCGGTGGCTCAATGGTAGAGCTTTCGACTCCAGTTAAATCCTGTGAATTTACAAGGAATTGCAATCGAAGGGTTGCAGGTTCAATTCCTGTCCGTTTCATTTATTTTTTAATTTTTTCCCGTCTTAATTTTTTTTCGCACTTCCAGTAAGATTTCAACCGAATTATTAGATATTTAATAACAAAAAGAGCTTCATCCACCACATATAATTTTATTTATTTACAAGTATTTTATTTTATAACGGTTAAAATATAATAATAAATAAGGAGTACAAAGTAATTGTAAATAATAATATAATCATAAATGTCATCAAAGTTGCATAGCCAACACCATTCAGATATCTTTCAAAACAAAATGTTTATCAAATAACATCGCGCAATTCACAGATGCTTGCATTTTTGCGCATAATAAAAATATTCCACTAAATTTTCTATGCAATGAATATGTTTCCTCTGGTGGAGGACTTAATCTTTCATTGACCATCAATCCAATGTTGCCTCTTATTCTATCCGAAACAGTTTGATTCTTAAAATCAAAAGGTTGGGGTACCAGTCCACTAAATGGTTCACCTAACGTTAATACACTATCTACTTGTGCATCTATCATAGCCTGTGATTCCAGACCAGTCAAATACCCCAACTCTCTAGAACTTTCATAAACGCCTTGTCTGTTCCTTCTGGTGGCATAGGTGAGTAATTTTCTATATACATGAATAAATTCTGAGGGGAAAGGTCTTGAAGCACCGAAGTCTAATAATTCAATTCTTTTGGTCTTGTCGTTATAGAGAAAATTAGCCCAGTTAGGATCGGTTTGCATATATTTAAATTCTGCAATCTCTTGTAGGCATAATCTCATTATATTTTCTGCTATAAAATCCTTGACATCTTGGGATGTATGTGCGGGTAGCTTCATAATTTCACGTCCTTCCATGTATGACATAGTTATAACATTACCAGTTGTATATTCTTCATAAACATGTGGAACAGTGAAGACTGGATCGTCTTCTAGTAATGTTTCAAATTTCTGTAAAGCTTTAGCTTCACGCAAGTAATCACATTCCCATTTTAATTCCTTTCTAGCATTAGCAATAGTTTTGTCCAAAAATAATCCCTTTGGCAATATCCTTGAAGCTGTCAATAACATTAACATATTATTCAAATCTGAATCAATTGATTCTTTTACACCTGGATATTGAACCTTTACAACAACCTTTTCACCATTTTTTAATTCAGCGTAATGAACTTGCCCAATACTAGCAGCAGCCATAGGAATAAACTCAAATTCATTAAATTTAGTTTGCCAATCCGACCCCAATTCCTTTGCCAAAACCTTTAACAATTGTCTTTGTGGCATATAGTGAGCATTGTTCTGCACTCTCGATAAAATTTCGTATAATTCCTTAGGTAATACTTTTTCATCTTGAAAAGATAACATTTGTCCAATTTTCAAGGCAGCACCACGCATTTTAGAGAACTTTTGTGTGATTCTATCAATATTAGCATCAGATAGTAGCAGTGATTTCCAACTTGGACTTTCACCTTTACTAACTTGTGTCAACCCCTTTGCCGCTGCATGTATACCCACACCTGCCGCTAAAGAACCATAATGAAACAGTCTGGAAATTCTTGATGATGGAACTTCAGAGCTTTGTACCACTTGCTTTACTTCAGGAGTCTTTCGAGAGTCTTCCAAAGATTCAGAAGCATTTTCTAACCTGTCAATACCTCTTGAAAGTGAATTGGTAGAATAGTGTCTCTTATTCGAGGCTTTCTTAATCGATTTATTTAGTGCCTTATCTTGAGCCAGGCCGGACTGGTTGCGGATTTGCAAAGATAGTAGTCTGGCATTTTCCCACTCAGGGTCGTTATGCCACTGACAGTTCGAAAGCAACTTACTCACTAAACCGGAAGTCTCATACGTAGTGTTGATCCCATCTTGAAAGAGTGTGGATTTAACCTTCAGCACAGCCCTAAAAGATGTAGCCACACACCATGCGGAGTAGAGTTTTTGACGAGTCATGGATGTGTTGTCACTGTCTCACAAAAAGGGACTATTAGATAGAAGAGCAGAACCCCTAGCTATACTGAATTCCAGAGACGGAGGTTTAGATACACGGAGACAAACAAACCAATAGGAAGTAAGTACTTGCCAAAATGCGTGTCTGGTTTCCTGCACTAATCGCTCTCTGGAAGATAGTTGTACTCACTGTTTTTAAACCTGTAAATTAAGAATTGTTCCAAAATGGGTCTGTTACCCGACAGTGAAAATTTTTTATAAATACTAAAAAAATTTGAGATGAGATGAGATGAGCTAAACAACTAAAGTAAAGAACAAGTTAGATACTACTATTTAAGAATAACAGCTCTTGGAAGATCATATATTGAACATATTTGATAATAAGGGAATAGCATAAGAAAAAACTTGAACTACCAACAATGGGGTCAAAGAGAAGATTATCTGAGGAAACACATCATGAACACCCAGATCCAGTGAAAACATCTATTTCTGAACATTCAGCTGAGATTGCAGAAGAGTATATCAAGACACATCCATTAAGGGAGCAAACTCCTTTGGTTCATCATGATGCAGGTGAATTCAGTGGTTTGATTCGTCATGAAACTACCAAAGCCCAAGCTGTTGCATTGGAATCAGGGAAAGTAAACCCTTTTACCGGAAGAGAATATAGTGAGAGCTATTTCCAGATATTGAAGATTAGATATGATCTTCCAGTTCATGCTCAAAGAGAAGAATTTTTAAAATTATATCAAGAGAACCAAATATTGGTATTTGTTGGTGAAACAGGTTCTGGTAAGACCACACAAATTCCACAATTTGTTCTGTTTGATGAAATGCCACATTTAGAAAACACTCAAGTTGCTTGTACACAACCAAGGAGAGTCGCTGCTATGTCTGTGGCTCAAAGAGTTGCAGAGGAAATGGATGTTAAGCTAGGTGAGGAAGTTGGTTATTCCATTAGATTTGAAAATAAAACATCCAATAAAACAATATTAAAGTATATGACAGATGGTATGTTATTAAGGGAAGCTATGGAAGATCACGATTTAAAAAGATACTCCTGTATTATTCTGGATGAAGCACATGAACGTACTCTAGCTACAGATATTTTAATGGGCCTTTTAAAACAAGTGGTTAAAAGAAGACCTGATTTGAAATTAATTATCATGTCTGCCACTTTGGATGCAGAAAAATTTCAAAAATATTTCCATGAGGCTCCATTATTGGCTGTACCTGGTAGAACTTATCCTGTAGAATTATACTACACTCCACAGTTCCAAAGGGATTATTTAGATTCTGCAATTCGTACTGTACTACAAATTCACGCAACAGAAGAAGCTGGGGATATATTATTATTCTTAACTGGTGAAGAAGAAATTGAAGATGCAGTAAGAAAAATATCTCTAGAAGGTGATAGATTATTAAGAGAAGAAGGATGTGGTCCAATTTCTGTTTACCCATTATATGGATCCTTACCACCCCATTTTCAGCAAAGAATTTTCGAGCCGGCTCCAGAATCATACAATGGTAGACCAGGTAGAAAAGTGGTTGTATCCACCAATATTGCCGAAACTTCTTTGACCATTGATGGTATTGTCTATGTAGTTGATCCTGGTTTCTCTAAACAAAAAGTTTATAATCCAAGAATTAGAGTTGAGTCATTGTTAGTCTCTCCAATTTCTAAAGCATCAGCCCAACAAAGAGCTGGTCGTGCTGGTCGTACGCGACCAGGTAAATGTTTCAGATTGTATACTGAAGAAGCTTTCCAAAAGGAATTGATTGAACAAAGTTACCCAGAAATTCTACGTTCAAACTTATCGTCCACAGTCTTAGAATTGAAGAAGTTAGGTATCGATGATTTAGTCCATTTTGATTTCATGGATCCACCAGCTCCTGAAACAATGATGAGAGCTTTAGAAGAATTAAATTATTTGGCATGCTTGGATGATGACGGTAACTTGACCGCATTGGGTAGATTGTCTTCACAATTCCCACTCGATCCTATCTTAGCCGTTATGCTAATTGGATCACCTGAATTCAATTGTTCTGAGGACATATTGACAATTATTGCAATGTTAACTGTTCCAAATGTATTTATACGTCCCTCAAAGGACAAAAAGAAGGCAGATGAAGTCAAAAACATTTTTGCTCACCCAGACGGTGACCACTTGACTTTATTGAATGTTTACCACGCGTTTAAATCCGATGAAGCTTATAATTATGGTATTAGCAAATGGTGTAAAGATCATTATTTGAACTACAGATCTTTGACTGCAGCAGACAACATCCGTTCCCAATTAGAAAGATTAATGAACAGATATAATCTACCAATCAACACTACTGATTATGACAGTTCTCAATACTTTGACAACATTAGAAAGGCCTTATGTACAGGATTTTTCATGCAAGTAGCGAAGAAGAGATCAGGTGGTAAGGGCTACATTACTGTGAAAGACAATCAAGATGTTTTAATACATCCAAGTTCCGTCTTGGGCCGTGATAACGAGTGGGTTGTCTACAACGAGTTTGTTCTAACCACTAAAAACTACATCAGAACTGTAACTTCCGTAAGACCTGAATGGCTAATAGAAGTAGCACCTGCTTATTATGATCTAGATAACTTTCAAAAGGGTGATGTGAAGTTGTCCTTAGAGAGAATAAAGGAGAAGATAGACAGGATGGCAGATCTCAGAGCTACTGAGAAAAAGCACAAGAAAAAGAACAAGAAATGATAGATTTGTATGTATATCTGTATAATAGGTAACTAAATAAAATAAACGAAAGCTATTTGACGATAAAACTCCTTGCTTCTAGTCGCATTAATAGTGCCACTGGTCACAAAGTTCATTATTATGGTGGCTAGGCCTGAATGGATGGCACATGATCGATATAGGTGTGTTAAAAATCTGAAAATATTTTGAAAAAAATTTACATATATAAGCAAAGTGGCAAAATTTGTAAAAATTCATAACAATATGTCTTTATATTCTGTACAATGAGGAAAGAGCAATAAAGAGATATTCCTGAAATATTTAGTTAGTATTAATGTCACAAGAGCAGTTTTCTGAAAATTTAAATATTATTGTGGAGGAGAAGCTTAAGGGGTTGGAGAATTTTAATGAAGATGTCAAATATGTTGCTGAATATATAGTATTGCTGATTATCAATGGCGGTTCTGTCGAATCAGTCGTCCAAGAATTGGTAAGTTTATTTGATTCTGTTTCCGCCAGTGCTTTGACAGAAGTTGTTCAAACTGCCTTCTTTGCCTTGGAAGCGTTACAACAAGGTGAGCCTGTTGACAATATAGTGAACAAGATCAGAAGCATGAATGAAGAAGCTAAGAGAGGTAACTATATGGCACCAAATATGAATGTTGAACAACAACAAGAACAACAAGAACAAGAACAACAGCAGCAGCAACAACAACAACAACAAATGCAACATATGGCTGATGCGTCAGTTTCGATGGCACAAGACAACAGTACATTAATGTCCCAACACGCTGTGGAAGAACAACCAAAATCTGCCTTTTCTAATGTTATACCGACAAAACCAGCTTTCGACATGACTTTTGACAACACCAATAATTTCAAGACTCTTGATCAACCACGTTTTAGTAGAAATACCAACGGTGCTACTAGAGGTCGTCGTGGTAGAGGAGGTTCTCATCGTGGGGCCAGTGGAGCTGGTACGAATAGATCATTTCACAACAATTCAAACAGTACTAGATACAATCCATTGGCCAAAGCTCTTGGTATGGATATGGGTACTAATTTCAGTTCAAATACTCCAAACAAGAAAGAAGGTCGTTGTAAATTATTCCCACGTTGTCCACTAGGTAGGTCCTGTCCTCACGCACATCCAACCAAAAGTTGTAATGAATATCCAAACTGTCCTAAGCCACCTGGAACTTGTGAATTTCTACATCCAAGTGAAGACGAAGAGTTAATGAAGGAAATTGAGAAAACTCGTGAAGAATTTGCACAAAGAAAAGCGGCATTATTGGCTGCCAGAAGAAA
The DNA here is from genome assembly GCA_030573655.1 of Cylindricascospora bacillispora. Taxonomy (NCBI): domain Eukaryota; kingdom Fungi; phylum Ascomycota; class Saccharomycetes; order Saccharomycetales; family Saccharomycetaceae; genus Cylindricascospora; species Cylindricascospora bacillispora. Next base: position 54,838 of record JAJMDR010000049.1, on the reverse strand, counting down.
ACCTATCAATACAGGTATTGTTTTATGTAAGTTTGGTTCCTTATGCTCAAACCCCATGTGTCCATTTGGTCATCCAACACCAGCTAATGAGGATAATAAGGTTATTGACTTAATGTGGTGCCCAAATAATTTGACATGTGAAGATACACACTGTACAAAAGCCCATTCTTCACTATCGAAAATAAGACAAGTAGCTCCGATGGGGACACACTCTGCACCTGCTGCAGGATCTGGATTCACCCCAGCTAGTGCTCAACCCCCAATGGGTACTGTAGTACGTCCACCTGTAGAAAAATCATTAGAGCAATGTAAATTTGGCACTAAATGTACTAATAAACGTTGTAGATACAGACATGCTCGTTCTCATATTATGTGTCGTGAAGGTGCAGCGTGTACAAGAATTGACTGTTTATTTGGCCACCCTATTAATGAAGATTGTAGATTTGGTTTAGAATGTAAGAATGCTTACTGTTTATTTAGACATCCAGAAGGACGCCAACTTCCAACAAAGGATCAACAGCCAGCTGCAGCTGGCACTCAATGGAATGGACAAGCTGTTGGTCAAACTAGCGAGAGATTATTTGCCCTACCGGAGAATTATAACTCTATTGAACTGGCACCTAGTCAAGACCAATCTGCTAATCGTTTAGTTTCACAACATGATCCTGACACTGAGATGAACTAACCGGTAAAAATACCATCGTTGTATGATCAATATTTGTACTATAAAATACGGATTTTCATATTCGATATTATTTATGTTTCACCACTATATGATTTATAACTAAAAAAATAATCTAAAAAAATAAAAATAAAAATAAAAATAAAAAAAAATAAAAAAGAAAACTAAAAGCTATTAAATCTAAAAACTGAAAAAGTAAATTTCAAAAATTAATGGTCTTAGTGAACTGTGCTTGGTAGTCCTTATCGGGCTGATATCTTGTCCTTGCGCAAACCTCAAGTACTTACGTTCTTTATTTTCTGCTTGTTAATATAAAACTCAAAGAACTGTGTCTTACTTGGAATAAAGTAAATGTCAATAAATGATGGAAACTAACAAAAGAAATGTAATAGAAATAAACTAAAAGTTAAAATTTAAATATACAAAACTATTTAAAGAGTTTAGTACTTCTTCTTTTGGACAGTAGCTTCATCGGAGTAAATGTCCAATGGAGAAACTGGCAATGGGTGTTCAGTCCATAAGTTTGGAGTCAAGAAACCGTAGGTGTTACCAATAGCAACAAAAGCAGCTTTCAAGGTGTTTTCCAAAGTTCTGGTCTTACCATTAGATTGAGTGTAGACATCTTCAACACCGGCTAATTGCAATAACTTCTTAACAGCTGGGGAAGCAACAATACCAGAACCTCTTGGGGCTGGGATTAATCTGACAGTAACGGAACCACACTTACCAGAAGTCTTGGTAGCTAAGGAATGTGGTTGACCTAAGTTAGTACCCCAGTAACCTCTTCTGATTGGGATAACAGATAACTTAGCAATTATGATACCAGCTCTGATGGCACCAGCGACTTCCTTGGCGGTCTTAATACCTAAACCAACGTGACCGTTAGCGTCACCAACAACAACAACAGCCTTAAATCTGGTTCTTTGACCGGCTCTGGTTTGCTTTTGAACTGGCTTGATGTTCATAACTTCATCTTGTAAGTTTGGCAACAAGGTGTCAATGATTTGGAATTCCTTGACTGGTAAAGAGTGCAAGAAAATTTCTTCAATGGTGGTGATCTTACCAGCCTTCACTAATCTACCTAACTTGGTGACTGGGACCCATCCCTTTTCTTCAACGTTTCTACCACCTCTTCTACCTCTGTTTCTACCACCGAAACCACCTCTTCTTTGTTGACCTTCTGGAGCAGACATTTCTCTTGATATATTCTTATTTATATGTCGGAATGGAACACGGAAAGTTGATGTTGGTAACTTTCAATCGACAAAATGAATTTCTATAATTACTGTTTTCTATTAGAAGACGACCAATCTAAACTAATAAAGATTCTTTAACAAAAATGTTACAATATTAAACAGTTCAATCATCGAAAAAACTTTCAAACTTACAGCACAATTGTAATATCTATTGCAATTCCAATCCATTCATTATTCATTAGAAGATCGGTGAAAATGTCCCAAATTTCTGAAAAATTTCAAAACTGAAAATTGAATTTTTCTAAAAGCTTTTGCGTCCTGCGAAAAATTTGGTCTGCTATGGGCCAGTATTTTCCTTGTGGTGAATGGGTGGTATGGATCACCCCAACATCACGCAGTACCAATAAGAGCAGTCCCAAATGTTGAAATTGAAGCCAAGTGATAGCGCCGTTCTTGACGTAGAATTAAGGAAACAGACATTTTTTAGTAGTTTTCAATTAATATACAGAAATGATAACAACATATTATCGATTAGATCCGCGGTTGTAAAGGCCTGACTGAGTTATGAGGCATATCTCGTGGATTCCTCTTAAATATCTGGATTCAAGATAGTATAGAGGAATGAAAACTCAACTACTTGAACTGAAGGTCAATCAGAGTTTAAGATGAATTTCCAAGAAAATTACATGGATGAATTATTTCAAAGGGAAGACTTGTTGGCCAAGGAGGACGACAAAGTGCATATAAGTCCTGCAGATAAGAAGATGTTGCCTGGCCAATATAATTTAATTAGCCAGGACGTTGCACCTACTACCTCAGTGAATTTAGAACAAAGCACATCGCAACCACCACTTACATTGTCTTCCAAGCTCAGCGGATCAATCGAGCAAGTGGAAAACAACAGGGAAGTTCTAATTACTTCTGATAATGCCACCATTATGGATGGTATTGATGTGGCGAGTACAAATGGCGAGTATTATGATGAAGATCTCATAGATCGTTTAAACCAAAGCATATATTCCCACGATTTTATGTCTACGAAAATGACTACGAATGATGACTTCATCAGAAGGCCACCGCCTGTGAGTGCTGATATTCCGAATGTATTTTCGAACAATGAGGAGCTGCTATATAAGACTGCTAACAGTCTAAAGATAAATGAGGCTGGGAAAAACTTCTTTATTTTCACCAATGTAGGAAAATTAATATATTCTATGCATGGTGATGATCATGAAGTTTTATCAGTAGTTGGAGTAATAAATACGATCATCAACTACTTCCAAATAACAAATTCTTCCGCAATTAAAAAAATAACTACGGAATCTTCTGGCCAGAAATTTTTATTCCTGGAAAAATCTCCGATAATATTAGTGGGCTCCAGTTCATTAGGAGAATCCTCTAATGAGATGATAAAACAATTAGATTTTATATATTCCTATTTGATTTCAATATTAAGTGGTAGACAGTTGTCTAGATTATTTGCTAAAAGAGAAAATTTCGACCTAAGAAACTTCCTGGAACATACAGACTTTGAAAATTTAAATAGGATATGTGATACTATTTGTAATTCATTATATCCTGATCTATTTTTGAATTCTCTACAATGTTTAACTCTCAAAAAGTCAATTCGGAATAAACTTCATAATTTATTATTGCATCAATTAAACAAAAAGGCAGACTTCCCTCGAGGTACACTTTTATACGGAATGATTGTCTCATCAAGTAATCAGCTATGTTCGGTATTGAGACCCAAAAATCATACTTTACATACAACTGATTTACAATTACTATTTAGCTTGATTAAAAATCAATTTCAAAATATCGATGATTCTAAGGAACTATGGGTTCCTGTCTGTTTCCCCAAATTTAATTCTAGCGGTTTCTTATATTGTTACATCAAATTCTTTCCCCGTAGACTAGCTCCTACGTCTGAATTTAGGAAAGAACGACCTGCACTAGTATTAATTAGTGGACAAAAGGATATGTTTTATGAAATGAAAAAGTTTGGTAGTGTGGTAATGGATGAAATTGAAAAGCAAAAACTATCCAAATATCTATGGAATATCGAAGGCGTCATGATGAAGCATATATCTGTACCATTTGTCCATCATTTCATTTATAAATCTAAGAAACACGTCCAATACGTAGTACCTAAAGTAGAATTTAACCACGATACACCCTATTCATCTTCTGATAAAGCAATATATGAATTAAAATTAAAAACTTACTACCAGAATATTCACAATGCCGTTGTGAATGATGAAGGAAAGTCTCTGAACAAATCCACATTGAGTTTCATAAGGTGGACTGAGCGTGACACACCATCTACATCGGCGTTTAACAATTTTCAAAGGGAACCGGTAAATATGCTCGGATTGGGTTGGAAAACACCGAAGTTTGAATTGTACATGATTTGTAATAATGGGTCTATAGACCATAGGACCGCTTTTCAAAGTGCTAAAAATATTGTAACTTGGTGTCAAAGACATGAATCAAAGCTATTTATAAGTGATGGTGCTGTATTTTAGTTGTTGAAAACTATTGTTTTGATATGATATGAAAATAATGATATATATGTATATATATAACTTTTAAAGTCTAACTAATTTCCACTGTTGCCAACTCAGTCCTTAAATCGGAAAACAAAATAAAAGGTCAAACAGATTTATTCGACACATTATGTTGAAAATGTCCCTGGTATTCCTAAAATGTTAATATAAAATATAACACAAAAAAATAAATAATGCTAAAATGTTGAAGTTAATGCAAATATAGTGTTTATTTATGGACTGGAGTAACTATTAATTTTCGATATCCATAAATGAACAGGTGGTTCCTTTGTTGAAATAGGAACTGACCAAGAAAATAAAAAATGTAGGATGGATCTTACTAGTAACAGATAATAAAATTTGAAGAGATAAGAATTACTCAACTATCGTAATTCCTTAATCAATGATTTCATCTAAGAGTCTGAAAATTCTGTCACTTGCCGCCACAAAATCGTTATCGACAATATTAACAAGCAAGTACTCACCCATCAAGTGATCCAAAAATTCCACACTTTCAGCAACATTGTGTTCTTCAAAGTTCAATTTCCATTCTTCCAAGATATTGTAAAATTCTTCCTTCCATGCCAAGAAAGATACCTTCTCGACAATTGTAGGTTGCAAAACTTCTCTGCCAGGGAAAATACCCCAAGTAACTGCATTAGCCTTTGCATCATCAGGATGGTTACTGTACAATTCACCTCTGTAACCTACTGCAAAATATGTCAAAATTTCATTGGAGTCCAGACGTTCCTTTAATTGTGGTAATTTACTTTTTGGTAACAAAAATTCCAAATATTGCTTTTGATAAACGTACCCGTCCTTTGGACCCCAGCCATGAATTTTATCACTGGATCTCATACCATTCAATTGTGGTTGCGAATTGATAGTGATGATGTTGGCTTTATTTAGCCTTATTAAGGGATCCATAATAGGGTTAATTTCCTTATTAATAGGTACATCACTCCAAGGTAAGCATTTCAAATCACCATTCAAGTAGTTGATGACCAAATTGGCGACATCCTCTATACCTTGTGGATTAGACCATAGTTCTAGAGATTTTTTACCGGATTGTCTAATTAATGAGGCCCCACACAAATCTAAATCACCAAAGGCAGGCGAAGAAGAATCACCAAATCTACCGTTGGGGAATTCATCCATTGCCCATTGCGAGGTTCTTGCAACGTACGAATATGGTCTGTTTTGCCAGAAAATCGGTCTGATTTCTTCCTTCGCTCTGTTTGGATTCAACGATTTTCTCCAAGGTAACAAAGTAGCAGTCTTTTCGTTATATTCCTCTTCAGAGGGCAATAATCTCAACTGATCCAAGATCATCAATGGAGCCTTTTCCAAATTCATTGTATAGATATGCAAATGTGTGACATATCCACTATCCAATAATTTTTGGCAGGTTTCAACCATCAACTCAGTTCCGATATCTCTAACTTTCTGATCATCATCTTTCACAGGATCCAATCTTTGCAAAAAATAATCTGGGATCTTAATATTACCCCATTGTGCTCTTCTTAAGAATGCAGCGTATGTGGTGATCGGCATAATACCTGGGATTATAGGCACATCAATACCATGATTTCTCACTTTAGCGCACCATTCTATGAAATTATCCACATCATAGAACATTTGAGTGATGATGAAAGACCCACCAGCGTCGATTTTTTCTTTGAGGAAGTTCAAGTCCCTTTCTTCGTTTTTCTCCTCTGGATGACCTTCCGGATACCCAGCGACACCAATAGCGAAATGGTCGTTATATTTAGCCTTGATGTACTTGATCAAATCCTTGGCATATTGAAACCCGCCCTCCACTGGTGTCCATTGGTTAGACTGAATTGGCGGATCACCTCTCAATGCCAAGATATTCTGGCAACCCGAGTTGTACGCACTCTCCAAGGCGTCGTCGATAGCGGACACGGGCATATTGGTGCACGTCAAATGCATACATGTCTCCAATCCCAGCACAGATTGCGTCGTAGATACCAGGTCCGTAGATAACTGAGAGGCCCTGCCACCACCAGCATTCCACGTGATGTCGATGAATTCCGGTAAGGAGTCCTCGTACATTCTGTTCATTCTATCATAAAGATTCTGAACACCTTGAGTAGTCTTTGGGACGAAATACTCGAATGAGAAAGTAGGACGTCCAGACGTTTTTTGTCTGTTTTCCAATTTTTCAGTGATTTTCATATTGGTCGCTTAAAAGAAAACTCCTTGCTTACCCTTAAAGTCTCTGTATGTATTGGACGGTGACAAATGAACAAATAGATACAAAGAGATCTTCTAAAATACAAAATTCTTCTAAAATACTCGATGGTGTATATATATAACGATATTTTTCGCTTTGGTATACTCAGCAGGACGTAAACACACACACACACACACACACACACACACACACACAATATAGATTCAGTCAAGCGACGCTATACTCTCGAGTACTAACAAAACCTGGATATGACACACCAAAATACACACTGCCTTGCTTTGTATTGCTCTCCCTCCATTAATTTCTCATTCCAAGGTCTTGTGAGATTAGTTAACAGATCCCTCTCTCCCTTCTTAATTTCCTTATTTCTTTGCTTCCCCCGGGACATTTGAGTCATCCAACGCCGATAAGGAATACCACGTGATATTGTGCATAGTAAGATGCCAGCAGAGCTCCGGTTACGGTCAAAGGCCAGAGCCAAAAGGACCACTAATGCGGACTGGCAGCGGTCTGGACTGCGATGCGGGAATGGCTTCACTAGTAGTATACGACGCCGGCGACCAGGTATGCGAAGAACAGGCCGGTTATCTGTTCCAGGAGGGTATGGAAGACCATGGCGGTGACGAGCAGACTATACGACCAGGCAGCCAGGAATAGTACCAGTAATATGACAGGATGGTCCCATGTTCCGTATTTTGCAATTGATAGCAGACAGTCGCAGAAGCCGCTGGCTGCGGTCCTCACCGTGGGGAGCAGCTCGCTGGACAGCCATTCCTTCCATGACAGGTCTTGAGCCGAAGTTGCGCGGGCTCGTAGATTCTCATAGAGCCTGGTGACGCTGGCCAGCGGGTAGAAGGGTGAGCAGATGAGCTCGTTGTATGCGACCGTGGCAAACATCTCCAGTTCGCCCAGCATGAACATTATCATCAGTGTCAAGAGAAAGATGTGGCCCGAGGGATCGTGTCCGCCGTGCCATTGGCCACCTTGTAATCTGCATGTAGCAGAGGAGGGCCATCCTGGCACTAGCACATGTCTTTGGATGAAACTGTTTAGACTTTCTCCATCAACCGTGGAGTCGTCGCTGCCAACACAGTCTTTACCATCGACGGCAGAGGCTAGTTTCTTTACAGCCGAGGAGAGCAGAGCGGAATCTCCACTATCCAGCTCCTTGGACAACCGTGAAACTAAAAAATTATGGATCTTGTGCCATGATCTAATACGTCTTGACAAGGTGTCTTGGAAGTCATGGTTGAGTTCGCCGTCCTCTTTGAACAAACTGAAGTTGCACTTGCCCCCGGTAAACAGGAAAATGAGATCCATAAGCGGCGGGATGCCGCCTATTAGCAGGCCCTGTGTGAATAAGTACCACCAAATGGTGAGAATGCCATACCTTTGCAATGATTTCTTGACGCTGCTAAAGGTAAGCCGGTGGCCTCGCTTCAGTATAACCTGGTGGTACTTTACAATGCACCACCAGGTTACCAGCGTTGTCCAGAACCAGCCCTTCTTGACAAAAACCGTATTCAAGATGCTATCCTTATTGATTTGCGTAGGGGAAATGCTAAAACTCCCTACAAGGGCCAGTGCATGGCCCAACATTAAAATCCCTGGACATATCGTCAATATTATCCATCTATAACATTCCACTGTATACATTTCGTTCCCTGATTGAACCACCACCTTTTGTGTATTGTCGATCGTGGTAAAGCTGAGCTTTGGGTTTCTGCCCTGTCTCAAATTTGGCTCACTTTCTCTATTTTTTTTCCTTAGATATTTAAAAGAATCCTAATCCAACAGACATCTACCCAATGGTTGCGGCACATTATAAGGTGCAACGCTCTCGCTGGAAAGAGCAGGAATAACAATCAACCTACCGACAAGAGATGGCAGAGGAAGACGCACCGCTACCTACGCGATTTGAAGTGGAGTTAGAGTTTGTTCAGTCCTTGGCCAACATACCGTACGTCACCTACCTGTTGACCCAACAGCAGCAGATCTGGAAGGACCCCAGGTTCCAAAATTACCTCAGATATCTGCAGTACTGGTGCCACCCACCGTATGCACAATGCATCGTGTACCCAAACGCCCTATTCATACTGAAGATATTGAACAAATTCATGGAGAGGGCCACCGTGAATGAAGATGGGGTTCTAGACGGCATCGACGACCTCCCCAAGATATTCCAGCAACACGGCGGCGAATGGATGAACGAGATGGTGGAGAGGTGGGCTGCCTGAGCCGTCCTGGCGCTATCCATGTTGCTGGAGGACCCGTTCTTTGACAGGCCACCCCCGACTCACATGCCTGCACCACAGAACTCCTGTCACCGTCCGTTCGTCCTCTCAGCTGCCAAGCAACACGTCTCTTCGACCATGGCATGTACTGCACACCAGAGGGTCACACACAACCGATATGTACATTATATACAGATACCGTATAGTCCTGAATACTACTGAATATTACTGATGCAGCTGGAACAAAATCACATGTTACGTATCTGACAGTGTTACCCGCCCATGCTTGATGCGTCATTCACATTTTTTCAGTTTTTTTGTCGAAGACGAGGAAAAGATTCCGATTTTGATATATATAAAGAGACAGGGAAGAAGCATAAGGACAAACCCCCTAGAGATTGTTGGTGTCTGTCAGTCATTGGTGAGCCAGAAGACTAGAGAAGCATTGAAGAACCAAAGGGATCTGTTAGTGGCGAGAGAAGAACTATAGGAAAGGACAAAGAGAGAGTATTATAAGGTATCCCCGAGGTTTCAGTTAAAGCAAGAAAGAACAACGATGGAAAAATCACAGCAACCACAGACCATATCTCAGAAGAAACTGGTTGGGTTAAGAGCCAACTTCAATCTTTTGGGAGAGAGAAATAAGATTCTAGTTGCCAACAGAGGTGAAATTCCTATCAGAATCTTCAGGACGTCTCATGAATTGTCCATGCGTACCGTGGCCATCTATTCGCATGAAGATAGACTGTCGACACATCGTTTGAAGGCCGACGAGGCGTATGCGATTGGTGAGAAGGGCCAATACACCCCAGTCGGTGCTTATTTGGCCATTGACGAGATCATCAACATTGCCAAGAAACACAAGGTAGACTTCATTCACCCAGGTTACGGATTTTTATCGGAAAATTCCGAATTCGCATTCAAGGTAGCTGAGGCTGGTATCACTTGGATTGGTCCCCCAGCTGACGTTATTGAATCGGTCGGTGACAAGGTGTCTGCCAGAAATTTAGCCGCTAAAGCAAACGTCCCTACTGTTCCAGGTACTCCTGGTCCGATCGAGACCGTTCAAGAGGCCCAAGATTTCGTGAACGAATACGGTTACCCTGTCATTATCAAGGCCGCTTACGGTGGTGGTGGTAGAGGTATGAGAGTCGTCAGAGAAGGTGAGGACATAGCCGATGCCTTCCAACGTGCCACCTCTGAAGCCAAGACTGCCTTTGGTAACGGTACCTGTTTTGTCGAAAGATTCTTAGATAAGCCAAAACATATTGAAGTTCAATTACTGGCAGATAACTACGGTAACGTTGTTCATTTGTTTGAAAGAGACTGTTCTGTTCAAAGAAGACATCAAAAAGTCGTGGAAGTGGCTCCTGCTAAGACATTACCAAGAGAAGTCCGTGACGCTATCTTGACAGATGCTGTTAAGTTGGCCAAGGAAGCCCGTTACAGAAACGCCGGTACCGCTGAATTTTTAGTTGATAATCAAAACAGACACTACTTCATTGAAATCAACCCAAGAATTCAAGTCGAGCATACTATCACAGAAGAAATCACTGGTATTGATATTGTCGCTGCTCAAATTCAAGTTGCTGCAGGTGCTTCATTATCTGAACTAGGACTATTACAGGACAAAATCACTACTCGTGGATTTGCTATCCAATGTCGTATCACCACAGAAGACCCTGCAAAGAACTTCCAACCTGACACTGGTAGAATTGAAGTCTATGGATCTGCCGGTGGTAATGGTGTTAGATTAGACGGTGGTACTGCCTATGCAGGTGCAGTTATTTCACCACATTATGATTCCATGTTGGTCAAATGTTCTTGTTCTGGTTCTACGTACGAAATTGTTCGTCGTAAAATGATTAGAGCTTTGATTGAGTTTAGAATCAGAGGTGTCAAAACTAATATTCCATTTTTGTTAACATTATTGACACATCCTGTTTTTATCAATGGTGATTACTGGACCACATTCATTGATGACACCCCGCAATTATTCCACATGGTTTCTTCTAAGAACAGAGCTCAAAAATTATTACATTATTTGGCCGATTTGGCTGTTAATGGATCTTCTATTAAGGGTCAAGTTGGTTTACCAAGATTGTTAACTCAACCAGATATCCCACACTTACACGACTCCGATGGAAATACTATTGACGTTAGCACGCCACCTCCAGCAGGTTGGAGACAAGTATTATTAGAACATGGCCCAGTGGAATTTGCCAAGAGAGTGAGGCAATTCAAAGGTACTTTATTGATGGATACAACCTGGAGAGATGCACATCAATCTTTGTTAGCCACCAGAGTTAGAACTCACGATCTAGCCGCCATTGCTCCAACTACAGCACATGCTCTATCTGGAGCATTTGCTTTGGAATGTTGGGGTGGTGCTACATTCGATGTTGCTATGAGATTTTTGCATGAGGATCCATGGGAAAGATTAAGAACTCTAAGAAATTTGGTTCCAAACATTCCATTCCAAATGTTATTGCGTGGTGCCAACGGTGTTGCATATTCTTCATTACCTGACAATGCAATTGACCACTTTGTTTTACAAGCGAAGAAAAATGGTGTCGATATTTTCAGAGTTTTTGATGCTTTGAACGATCTAGAACAATTAAAGGTGGGTGTTGATGCTGTCAAGAAGGCCAATGGTGTTGTTGAAGCAACTGTTTGTTATTCTGGTGATATGTTACAACCAGGAAAGAAATACAACTTGGATTACTACTTGGATGTCACAGACAAGATTGTTGCAATGGGCACTCATATATTAGGTATTAAGGATATGGCTGGTACTATGAAACCTGCTGCTGCTAAATTATTAATTGGTTCCATTAGAGCTAAATATCCCGACTTACCTATTCATGTTCACACACATGATTCTGCAGGTACTGCTGTTGCATCCATGGCAGCATGTTCTGTCGCTGGTGCTGATGTTGTCGATGTTGCCATTAACTCTATGTCTGGGTTAACTTCTCAACCATCTATTAATGCCCTATTGGCCTCTTTGGATGGTGAGATTGAAACTGGTGTCAATGCTCAACATGTAAGAGACTTGGATGCTTATTGGGCTGAAATGAGATTATTATACTCTTGTTTCGGTGCTGAGTTGAATGGTCCAGATCCAGAAGTGTATCAACACGAAATTCCAGGTGGTCAATTGACCAACTTGTTATTCCAAGCTCAACAATTAGGTCTTGGTGAACAATGGGCTGAAACCAAACGTGCATATAGAGAAGCAAACATGTTGTTAGGTGACATTGTTAAGGTCACCCCAACTTCTAAGGTTGTAGGGGATTTAGCTCAATTCATGGTTACTAATAAACTAACTAGTGATGATGTTAGACGTCTAGCTAACTCTCTGGACTTTCCTGATTCCGTCATGGATTTCTTTGAAGGTTTGATGGGTCAACCATATGGTGGATTCCCAGAACCTTTAAGAACTGAAATATTAAGAAACAAGAGAAGAAAATTGACTGCTCGTCCAGGTTTGGAATTGGTACCATTTGATTTACCAAAGATCAGAGACGACTTATATGACAGATTTGGAGATGTGGATGAATGCGATGTTGCCTCATACAACATGTATCCAAAGGTATATGAAGATTTCCAAAAAATTAGAGAAAAATACGGTGATCTATCTGTATTGCCAACCAAGAATTTCTTGGCTCCACCTACAATTGGAGAAGAAATCGAAGTTAATATAGAGCAAGGTAAAATATTGATCATTAAATTACAAGCCATTGGTGATTTGAACAAGGAAACTGGTGTAAGAGAAGTCTACTTCGAGTTGAATGGTGAAACTAGAAAAATACACACCTTAGACAAGTCCCAAAAATTGGAGACTGTTGCGAAGCCAAAGGCTGATGGCCATAACCCATTCCAAATTGGTGCTCCAATGGCTGGTGTCATTGTGGAATTAAAGGTTCACAAGGGTTCATTGGTTAAAAAGGGACAACCAGTTGCGGTATTGAGTGCAATGAAAATGGAAATGGTTGTCTCATCTCAAGCTGATGGTCAAGTTAAAGACGTTTTTATTGCAGATGGTGAAAATGTAGAAGCCTCTGATCTATTGGTTGAATTAGAAGAGATTCTTCCTGAGGAACAATAATCCCTATGAATATCTCCCTGTTTTGGTGTTCTTCATGATTTTATTTGTATGGTTTTTATTTATCCTTTTATGTGACATTAGTCGGAGAATCCCAATTTATGTAAATCTGCTAATATTATTGAACAATAAAAGCATTGATTGATTATCTATATATATATAAGTATTATTATTATTTTTTAATTTATGTACAATTAATTATTTTAATTTAGTTTTCTTTCGTTGTTCCAGTTTAATTATTGCCGTTGTTATAATCCTTGTTGCTTTCAAATAAATTTCTATTTTACAGATACAGGTATACATAAGTTTATCTAAAGGCCTTTCTTGAACTGCTCGCAGTGGGTCGACTTAGACGATCTGCAACATTTGTTGGTGCCCTTACTCTTGATTGAGGCATGTTGTTTTTCATTACTCTATTGTAATTTTTAACAGGGCCTTCTGATCGTCTATTCACTCCTGGAAGTAGTCTTTGCTTAGTAGTATTTCGTAGTTGTTTCTGTTGTTTAATATCCTCTATTTGTCTTTTTAAATCATTAACCTCTTTTTGTTCCATAGCTAATAAATTCTCGATACCCTCTGAAGTAGGACCTGTTTGATCATTTCTTTCTTTTAAAGACTCTAAATATAAAGGATTATCCATTAATTGGTGCATATAACCTGCCTGTGATTGAATTCCTATCCAAAGATCCAGTATTTTATTTGTTGATTGACATACAGTGTGTATTTTCTTGATATGATCTGGGATTATCTGATCCAACGTTTGGTCTACATTTTGAATTACTGCAATTATCTTATCTAGGTATTGAGTTTCTCTAATCAAAGACTGTGCGGACATTGTCTGCCTTTGTTGTTGATTGTGTGGCAAAAGAGATGTTGCAGTTGCTGTAATTTCTCCATCAGAAGCGTCTCTAGTCCCACTAGCACTACTAGTATTATTACCATAACTAATACGTGTACTCCTGTGACGCTTCGGTTGAATCACATCAAAAATCTTTGGTATCATATCATTGAATTTCGAACTATTTATAGTGTGCTCCGACATATCTATATGTATTTCTCTTCGTCCTTTGGGTATTTGTTGAAGTTGTTTTAGATTGTTTACTTGTTTTGTTTTGGCGTTAATTTTAATTCAAATTCAAATAGTTAAGATAGTAATGACCTTCAAAGTCCAAATCACATTGAGTGTAATGACAGATAGAACATTGGCATTGCCTATGAAGGTATAAGTTACAATGAACTTTGGGAAATTACATGACAGTTTTAAGGAATTGAAGGGAAATCCAGTGGAATTAGCAACTTTTATCGATTTATCAGCGGAGAGGATTTTAAAAACGGGTGGAACTAAGGAAGTGGTTCAGTTTATCGAGACGTTAATAGCAGTTATCCGCCAAAATAAGGATACACTCTATGAGATTGGATGGGATCTTCCCAAAACTCTATTTCGATTTTATACAGGACGTTTATGGCACGACGATCGATACAAATGCCAACTGGAAAAACAATTACAGGTTTGCCTGGAAGTTATAGCGGAATTTGGTAACCCTAAGGAATGTTTAGTAACATTATGCGAATTATTTGACACAATGACTCGTAAACTCCAAGCAAAAAATGCTAAGGTTTACGACGAAGATGATATATATGATGAGGATGAAGATGATATAGTCATACAAAGAACACAGCATTTAATCCAGTTTGGGACCATGTCATTGAATAGAACAATCCTCGAAAATTCTGGTAAAATTGGACCCACTAAATTTCTATCCATGGTTGTTAGTTCTTTGATAGCAAATATTACAAAGTTGACTGAATTGCTGGACTCTTCATCACTAGAGGCGTTAATGATAAATATTGTGGAATTCTGTGAAAATTATAAAATAGGTACATCACCTGGAGAAGAGCTGGAGTTGGAGAAGAAAATGCTTTTGATTTTACTTACCACAACTGTTTCGAAGTGTTTTACAAACGGTTCTATTGATCAAGACTATTATATTGAATTACAATCTATGGAAAATGAAAATGATTTAAATAAACCTGAACTTTACAAAAGAATACTTTCTACATATGAGAAACTAGATGGAAATTTACCATTAGAATTCCTTAAACAACTACAATTTGCCAGAGCTCTTTATAAGAAAGGCAATTTTACCGATGATAAAGAATTAATTTATAAAATCTCTTATTTCGAACATATCAAAGACTTAACCAAAGAGTCGATGACATTAGAACAAGACCGACAAGGGATTATTATTTTGAGTGAGTTTTTTTGGATTGTGAATAATAACTATACATGCGTGACCCCAAAGTTGGATGATTTCATATACTTATATTTAGATTATACCACTGCATCGCTACATTCAAAGAGGTTCCACAATGTACATGTCGAGAGTATTATCAGATTTTGGATAAGGTATTGTTTGTTCACATTAGATACTAGTTCCTTGCTGGAAGAAGTTTCTGAAATTCCTCAGTATGTTTTCAAGGCATTTATTCAAATTATGTTGATGAAGGGGTGCAGTGAAACTAACGTGGAGAGAAAGGGTATCATTTTGGAATTATTAACTTCGATAATTACATTGTTACCAGAAAATTTATCATTCCAATATCTATTAGATACATTAATAACCTGTCCTTATATCAGTTTAAAAGTTGTTGTTATAAAAATATTAAAAGATCTCATTATCAAACCTCGAAAGTCTTTAGGTAAAGCAACTACTAAAGCACCTCCACGCCCACCTCCACCAAGACCCAGTATTTCCCTGAACGGTGATATAATGGCTAGTATCCACAGTGTCATGTTGATGAATGTGGATACCTTGGCAAAACTAGACACTGCCTCAACTGACTTTAAAGATCATCTTTGTTTGCTACATCATTATTTGAATTTGGTCATCAGTTTGAGACAGCAATGGGACGAAGGACTAATCATCGCGATGAATAAGACCATCGACAATGCCTTACAGGACCATAAAGGGGCATACGAGATAATCCCCGAATTACAGCTAATAGAAATGGCTAACCAATCATTATTGGACCCTTTGTAGTATAAGTATATTTTCTCTTGTGACTCACGCTATTATTTAGAAATTTCGACAAACAGTCATCTTCGGATTTAATTAAGATTCTTATAGACGCACAATCTAAGTCGTCACAACAAGAGAACAGGATAAGCTATTGACCTAAGATTACACTCGGGAAAGTTGTTAGACACAAGGTATAATTATATATAAGTATAAGGCTTTATATGCAACCAAGGAGCAATGGTACTTCCGAAATTTCATTTTATTGCTGTGAGGTTGAGACATTCGGTAACCACACCGAATATATCCCAATTGCCCGACTTTACCAAGTATTCACCAATACGGCCTATCCATGAAGAGTTAGCACCATTTATAAATGAGACCATGATGGCGTACCCATCTAAATCGCGTCATGTGAATCCACGGCATTACTATCACAATCATATTATACTATTGCATGATTATCTAAAAAAATCACCTAATCCTGCATCATTAATGCAATTGGCTCAATATTATGACGATTCCACAAAACTGAATAAGACCAAGATAATCAATTCTGGGAGATTTGTCAAGGAGGAATTAGCTACGAGAATTGCCCATAAAATTTGGCTATTACAACAATTACCATTCAATGTTGTGAATAATTTCCACTTTGTTCAAGTGTATGAATCATATTATGACATTTTTGAAAGATTTAGGCGATTCCCACCAATAAGGACCCTAGAAGATAATGCCAATTTTACTGAGTTTACGAAAACTATTTTACAAGATTTTAATACTTTGAATTTACCACATTTAATTATGGGGGCGCTAGAGTGTACTATCTTAGATCTTTACCCTAGGGAGAAGATGGATGCGTTATTATCTGACTTACTGAGAGCCAGAATATCCAGAAGGTTGATTGTTGAAGAACATATTAGTATTACAAATAATTTTATGAGCGGCAAAGGTGAAAATACGCTTGTTCTGGGTGATATATTTAGAGAATGTTCGGCCAAAGAATATATACTAAAATCCAGTGAAGTGTGTCAAAACTTCATTAAGAAAATGTATTTCGCTGATATACCTATGCCCGAGTTGATTCTCGACGGAGAAGTGGATCTAAAATTTTTCTTTTTACCAACACACTTATCTTATTTATTTGGGGAAATATTGAGGAATATTTATGAGGTTACCATGAAGGAGTACATTAGAAAGGGCTTGCCTAATCCTGAACCCATTGTAGTGACAATCATTAAAAATCGAGATTCGTATCTCTTTAGAATATCAGATAGAGCTGGCGGAATTCCACATACTGATGAAAATATTTGGTCATTCGGCAAATCTAAAGAAAGAGCAAAAGAATCTCTAGAGAACTTTCATAAACTGCCTGGCCTTCAGACTATTTCATTATATGACTCTTTGTGCGATCCGAAGAACAAGAAATTTGCACGTGTGGGTCCTTACATGAACACATCATTGGAATCGCTGCATTATTCCAACTTAGATTTTGATAAATTCCAACCACCCTTGCTAAGACTAATGGAGAGGTCAATTCATCATAAGTTAGGTATTGGATTGGCTATGTGTAAAGTTTATGCCGAGTATTGGAATGGTGACTTAACATTGCATCCAATCCATGGGTACGGTACAGACACAGTCTTGAAGCTTGGGAATTTGATGAGGCAAACTGAAAAAAGGCAATTGGACAAAGTGTGAGGGAGCTATAAGAAGGGTATTGATGGTAGTAAGTCGACACTGCCGTAATGCGTCTAGTATGTCGCATGTGACTAATTTTATCTAGGTAATGTTAGATTTTTTCGCATTTTTCAAAATTCTGAAAGGCAGAAACGTCAAAATTGAACTAATAGGATGTTTAAATAACCATTATAGTTTTTATATTGCCACACAGTTCCCACTGGCCATACTGTAAATAGAACATCGAATATAGAAGAAGTTTACAACCCCACCACTGAGGAGATAAAGACTGGAGAAAATAAAGTTAAAGTCTGCAAGTAATTGTATATATCGTTAGGTCTAGATAATTTTATATTTATTGGAAATCTTTAAATTATTGATTTGATTTAAAGTCGCTGTGATATAACATTATAGATCGGTGCTAATAGCTTTGAAGAGGAGTGTGGGAATCGTATAATATTGGAACGATGTCTACGCCAGCCAGAAGAAGATTGATGAGAGATTTCAAGCGTATGAAGGAAGATGCACCACCTGGAGTGTCTGCCTCGCCGCTACCAGATAATGTGATGGTATGGAATGCAATGATCATTGGTCCCGGCGACACTCCGTATGAAGATGGTACGTTTAGATTATTGTTAGAATTCGATGAAGATTACCCTAATAAGCCGCCTCATGTTAAGTTTCTAAGTGAGATGTTCCATCCCAATGTTTATGCAAATGGTGAAATATGTCTTGATATTCTACAAAATAGATGGACACCAACCTACGATGTTGCATCGATATTGACGTCGATCCAGAGTTTATTTAATGACCCGAACCCAGCGTCTCCTGCCAATGTTGAGGCTGCTACTTTATTTAAAGATCACAAGTCCCAATATGTTAAGAGGGTTAAAGAGACTGTGGAGAAATCCTGGGAAGATGATATGGATGACATGGACGACGACGACGACGACGACGACGACGATGACGAGTAGGAGATCTTAGCATTAGGGGGAGCCCGATAGGGAAGAAAGGAATGTCCGAATTGGAATGCGAATGTACAACACGTAACATGATAATAAATAAATAAAAATAAAAAAAGCGCATGAAAAATGAAATAGAAGACCACTATGCACATATAAAGGAGTATAAAATAATAATAAAACACATAAATAACTGGGCATGCATTGTTAAATTTTAGTGATTTTCTTTCTCGGTATCCACAGGTCTGTATGTATTATGTACGAATATGTGTAATATATATAGCAAAGAAAAAGGACCTTTCAAAGTATCATGAAGAAACTGATGTCGCATCGTCCTCGCTGTGTTGTTGTGTGCTGTACCTGTATTCCAGCCAGAACGCGACTAGCGATATGGCAACTGCGTATCTTACGATCCACCTGGAAATCGGATCGACGATTGCCGCCCTGCCTTTACGGCTGGCCCGGTAGGATGAACAATTCGCGGACAGTGCAGAGTCTGGGAGGGTCGAACGAGGGCCGACGTTGCCATACTGCCAAAAATAATTCAATTGAATTAAATATCTGGGGCAACTTTTCCAGTCCTGGCCGGCACGAGTTTCCCACAGAGCTTGCAGCGTGTTGAAATGCGCCGACGAGAAGCGGTCTTGGTATAGTTTAGGCAACAAGGCCTGCATGACACGCGTGTCGTTGCAGGACGGCTGTGATGTGTCGGACGAAGAACCGAACCGATCGACTAGCAGCCCGTGGAGCGCAGCCCTCTGCGCCGGGGACGGCGCAGAGGGCGCGGATGGCGCGGGGACAGAAGGGCCGTCGCTGTTCCAAGGCAGGAGGTCGTTGATGGTGGATTTGAACAAGTCCTTGTCGACGACTGCCCTCTTGCTGAGTCTTATGCGCTGTTTTTCCAACAGCGATGCGGGAGGTGCTCTGTTGTCCAGACGAGAGATCGATCTCCCGGCGCAAGAGACCATGGAAGGATGACGAATAGTCTTGAGCATCGTGTGGCCGGATCTGTATATCTTCGCGGATGCCGATCTCTATGTCGTGACCACGGTTAGCCTGGTCCTCGAGCCGAGCACTACGTCGCCCTCTGCTGTCGACCCTCTCCGTATATGTTCTAAATATTGGAGCCAGACGTCCGGCGTCCTCGGTCCGCCACGGTGGTGTGACTTTCACGTGAAAGTCACACCACGCCCGACCTGCCGCCGCAGGGCCTCCCCTGTTGTCGTCGTGCTTTGCTTGGCCAAGACGAAACGGAGAATTCCGCACGCGAGAAGTCCCAGCTGGAAGAGCTTTAGAAATGTGCCACCACGCCGAGGACGCATACGCATGCCCAACAAAAATCTCAGAGAACAGTGTGATGAGGCAAACACACAATAACCCTCCTAGGAACAGAATGCCTCCTCTTGCACGCTGTTTTCTCGGCGATACCCAACAAAAAGGATCCCTGGGCCCGCAGCCACCGACACCACCCCACCATCAGCTTCCGCTTCAGCGTCACGTGGCATCGGGCCCAACAAACTGGAACGTCCTGCCCAACCACACAGCCGATCGTCACAGCCCACACGATAATCCCGAGCGGTCCTCTCGCCGCCCTCTCGCCGCTCACCAACCAAGAACCACCACCCGTCCCTCGGAGTTCAACAAACCTCTCGAGGGCTCCTCGGATCAAGCCAACTCAACAAAAATTTGTCGGTGTCAGATCTGGAAATTACGCATGAAAAACTAGGCTGCACCACAAAACCGAAAAAAGTACAAACTTATATCGCTCACTGGATTCTCGAATCTGGGACAGTTTTGTCATCTGAAACCGTCCCGTGCCAGTTCAATGGCATCCTCGAAAGGATCGCTAGTATGAGGTGAGGCCGATGGGTTCGAGCGTCTTTGTCTCTCAAGCCAGAGTCTCAACCGTTTTTCCCTCTCTCTTGCACTTTTCTTTTTCATCGCTGTCTCATATGCAGTTGGCAGTAGTGGCTCGCACAACGGTTGAGTTGGGTTGGGTTGGACTGCAGTGTCCGAAATAAATCCGTTGAGGTGCCCAGGCTGTCCCTTCGCTGTTCGCAAATGTATATAAAGGCCAAGCATGTCGTCGTTGTCGGGTGGTCGTCGGATTCTGGTCTCGTCGTAGTCGACAAGGTCCCAGCAACCATCCACACTGCATTCAACACTAATATTATAAGATTCCCCAATGGCTCCAGCCACTGCTACTGCTACTTTTCATCACGACGATGTCAAGTCATCCTCAATCGATACGGACGTGGAAGTCGACGTCATAAAAGCTAACATCATTGCCGCAGGCCTGGACAATGAGAAAAACAACCTCAGAGTCGTCAACGGGTTGGGTAAGTTAATGGGTTCCAAGGAGATGGTGGACGTTGATTTCGAAAAGGAAAAGAAGTCTGCTCCAGTGGAACCAAAGTCACAAAAGCCTCATATCTCGGAACAGCCTTGGACTTTGGACAACTGGCACCAACATGTCAACTGGTTGAATTTCTATTTGGTCGTTGTTGTCCCAGCTATCGGTTGGTACATCGTCTTGTCCGGCAGAGCACCCTTGTCCTGGAAGATGGCTCTTTTCTCTGTGTTCTACTACGCTTTGGGTGGTGTTTCCGTCACTGCCGGTTACCACAGGTTATGGGCTCACAAGTCTTATTCTGCTCACTGGCCATTGCGTTTATTCTACGCATTCTTTGGTGCTGCCTCTGTGGAGGGTTCCGCTAAATGGTGGGGTCATTCTCACAGAATCCACCACAGATACACAGACACACCAAGAGATCCATATGATGCCAGACAAGGTTTGTGGTACTCCCACATGGGTTGGATGCTAGTTAAGCCAAACCCAAAATATAAGGCAAGAGCAGACATCTCGGACTTGATTGACGACTGGGTAGTTAGATTCCAACACAGACACTATATCCCAATCATGATCCTATCTGGTTTCGTCCTCCCTTCCCTGTTGGGTGGCTACTTATTCAATGATTACTGGGGTGGTTTGATCTATGCAGGTTTTATCCGCGTCTTCGTTATTCAACAAGCTACCTTCTGTATCAACTCAATGGCTCACTACATCGGTACTCAACCTTTTGATGATAAGAGAACCCCTCGTGACAACTGGATGACCGCCATTGTTACTTTTGGTGAAGGTTACCACAATTTCCATCACGAATTCCCATCTGATTACAGAAACGCCATCAAGTGGTACCAATACGATCCAACCAAGGTTTTCATCTACTTAACTTCATTGGTTGGGTTATCTTATGATTTGAAGAAATTCTCCCAAAATGCCATCCAACAAGCTTTGTTACAGCAAAGACAAAAAAAATTGTCTTCTGAGAAGGCCGATGTCAACTGGGGTCCAAAATTAACAGAATTGCCAGCTTGGTCAAGAGAAGAATTCTTGAATCAATTAAAGGAAAATAGCGGCCTAGTGATCATCTCAGGTATCGTTCATGATGTATCTGGCTATATTTCTGAACATCCTGGCGGTCCAAAACTATTGAAAGCCGCTCTAGGTAAAGATGCTACTAAGGCATTTACCGGTGGTGTTTACCGTCATACAACTACAGCTCATAACGTCTTGGCAAACATGCGAGTCGCTATAATTAATGACAGTAAAGACAAAGCATTAAGATTTGCTGGTAGAAGAGGTGAAGTTTATGACAAGGAAAAGTTCAAGTTGGCTTAAATTTAGACCATTTATTTAGTTTGTCCTTTTTATCAATTGTGGTCCATTTTTATTTTATGTTAGTAAGTTTTTATAGATTATACATTAGTGTTCTGTCTCTTGACATTTATTTATTTAAGTTTGTTTTTTTATTATTTATTGATTTTGCTATCTACAAATATATATTTTCCTTAAATTGGCTGATCAATCTTCTTATCAAATGAACTTTACACGTATATTATTATATTATTAGTAGTAGTGGTAGCAGAGTCTTTTTTTATTTGATCTTTACTATCTTTACTAATTTCCTTGGCATTTATATACAACAGTTAATTACACACATATACTTACATGCATATAAATCAGTCGTTCTCATTAATCAAAGCCATAATCATTCTATACAAATAGAAGAAGAACATCAATAAATGGAAACCTAATTTTAAGAAACTTTCTCTCTTGTGCTTACCTAAGGTTCTGAAGATTTCAGTAGCATCCAACAATTGCATCTTTTTATATATCTTGTTGATATTGTATGCTAATACAGGTAAATTCAATAAGAAAACAAACAAATGACCAGTCAATAGGAAACATAAGGATACAACACCGTGCAAAATAGCTTCTGGTGTGATTAATTTGTTAACTTTGGAACACAATTCAATCGGATTGATGTAATCTGCTTCCAAATCTGCATAAAGAATGGTAAAATGGACTTGACCGAATAAATTAATACAATTGGCCACCACTGCAAAAATAAATAATCCGACACTCATACTTTTTGTTTGTTTGTTGTTATTCTCAGATAAACTATGCTCTTTTCCGTACAAATATACTTATCCCTCACGAATTGACTTCACTTGTCTTCAAAAAAACAGAAACTCTCAACTTACCCTTTAGCTAGTCATTCAAATCATAGCTGTTGTTTGTTTTAAAAGAGCTCTCAGTCTGCTTTATTTTATTTTCAAGATTCAAAGAAATTTTTTTGTCTTCCCCGTCCCTATCATCCATAATGACATGGGAGGTATTATCACTTCGTACGTGGTGCCATATCTATATAACATATCTACATACATATAAGTTTAACACACTGCTGAATACCTGTCAGCTGCATCAAATCATTCAATGGCAGTCCATTCGACGCCATTCACGACAAGCTTCTGGTTTGGAGACCATTGAGTCGTTGTAACATTGGTGATAAATTTATTGGTGTGTTGGCCAAATTCATTGGTGACTTTATTACCGATACTTCTGATAAAGTTGACACCGGCTTTGGTACCGTCTTGTGTTTTGAACAAGATACCTTGGACCCATTCACCCACTTGGATAATGATACCCTCGAAGCCATCTTCAGGGTTTGAAGTGACGAAAGTATGACTCACTGGCGCAGATGCGTTACTGCTGCACAATACGACCTCTTTTGATTCAGTGGGGTCCAATGGCTGCCACATCTCTATGAAAGGCACAGCAGCCCTATCAGGGCCAAAAGGAAACACTTTACCGGTTTCTTGCAATAGCCCACAATCCAAGTGCTTCCAATAAGTATTGATGACACCTGTGTGTGTATTAGGCAAATTCAAATACTTATTTAAGTCTAGCCAGAAGTTAAAGTCTTGTTTTAGGGTAATGCCATCCTCGCCAGTTGATACGGTGACGTGTTCGCCATTCAAGCCCGCAAACGCCCATTCATATGGAAATGCAGTTTCTTCGTCGTTGCCAGGTTTACATAAGGGTCTTAAAGAGATAAAATTACCCTTTTGGCTCACAGTAGTAAAAGTACAAGTTCTCTCATCTATGATACCGTCTCCAACTTGAAATCCAACTCTTTTAAGTAAGCTTGCCATATTTTTGTTCCTTGTTTTACTTGCTTAGGTCGTTTTGCGTTTGCAACAAAATTTTCCAGTTTTAAATTACTCTTTTCTCTTTCAAGGAAAAACTAGTTGTATTAAAAAACAAATATGTATCAATTTATAAGGGAAACCAAAGCACATACACTAATATATATAACTTCAAATATACAGAAAAAAATTACCGTGAAGATAAAAATAAAACGGGGCAAAAGAACAAAAAAATTACTGACATTAATGATAAGTGCCAAAACGAGTAAGATCAGCGTATTAGATTTGAAGACATTGTTGAGACCAGCTTGGATAACGTAAGTGACCCTACCCTATGTTTCACATATAGGCAAACCGAGAAGTAGTTGGCTTACACTCTACAACCATACACTCTCTAATGTAGCATTTGTCGTTGGTTATGACATGTTCTTACGTAATGTCTTGTTGGCATGTTGGCCAAGCGAGACATTACGAAAACCCTTCACCAAAAAAAAGCACAGCGCATTTGTCTAATGGCTGTTACATTGACCTGGGAACCATCTCTCGGTCAATGGCTGTGGAAACAAGTTGTTTTCGATTAATCTAGAAGCATCCCATTCCAAGGAGCTTTCGGTCTTGTAACACCAGATAATCCAACCACCTCTCATTTCAAAAGCATCTAATTGAGCCTCGATGTAACGTCTTGTGTTGTCTTTTCTGTCTTGAGACCATGTTTCGATGTTTTCGTTGTCCTGACAAGAGCCAATGTAATAAGAATCTTGACCTTGCTTGTGGAAAGAACCATCGTAACGGGCACCAATACCAACACCGTTTAGCCATTTGGTACAATCAGTTAAGGCAGCGGCCCATTCACCAGCAACGGTCCAGTGGCTTTCGGTTAAGACACCTCTACCCCAGTCACATGCTACGGATAAATGTTCGTCCATAGTTCTACTCAATTCACCTGGTGAAAAGACTTGGTAATGGTGATGGTCAAGCAAAACACCAGTCTTACCATCAGATAAAGTTAAGAAGTCATCCCAATAGTGGTATGGTTGGAAGGCATCGTGAATGACAACGACTTGGTTGGTGTTTAATTCATCTCTGATGTATTCATATAATGGAACAATGTAATCGTATTTCATTTTATCCATGTCGATAGCAGGACCTAGTGGTTCATTGATCAATTCGATACCAATAACAGTGTCTAGATATTCCTCAGCAGAATATTTTTGAGAAAGATATTTAATAACTTGTAAAGTGACTTGTAAGTTATCGTCATTTAAAAATTCGATTTGATCTCTTAAACCAGAGTTGTCAAATCCGTTTTGAGAACCTTTAGCACCATGTAAATCAACCCAAACCTTTAGGCCATATTTACGAGACCATTCGATGGCTTGATCCATGTAGTATTCTTGATTTCCCTTGACGTATGGATCCTCATTAGGCTTGTTAATAGCCCAATAACCGATAGGAATTCTGACAAGGTTGAAGCCTTGAGCGGCAATGTTAGCAAAGTCAGACTCTTGGTAAAATGTAGCCCAGTGGCTTTCCAATCTTGCAGTAGCTTCACTTTCTCCCAACATTTGACAATAATGGTATTCATCTACAGGAATACCATCATCGTTGGATGGGTTGGTACGGAAAGCTTCGAAAAGAGATGGAGTGATATATGGCTCTAGAACTAACCAACCACCTATGTTAACACCACGGATAGGTTCACCTAAGTAACCGTCATCGTAGTCATAATATCTTTTCTTGTTTTGTTCATGAACAAATTGTAAATTGTTTTTATTATGTTTAGGAACGACCCCAGCTAAAACAGTTGTAGCTAAACCAGAAACTGAGACCAGTGAAACTAAGAGATGAGTTAGACACACCATTTTTAACAACGTGAGTTGGTGTGAGCGAAAGTATACACGAATTTGATTTAGTCGTAATGGACTACCGTCTTGCAATATGCCTACTGATAAGAGACAAGCGTTAAATAGAAGACCAGCAGGTTACGTGAAAATAATAAAACAGGAAAGGAACAATTACATTCGCATTATAATGAGGTCCTTATATATGCATTTTAAAGCTGACGTTGTTTTCATTGTTGTTTTGATCTTGCAATAAATATCTCTTCGATATCATCGTGAAATAAAAAAAATTATAAAAATAAAAATAGATATTAATAGCAGCATCACGTAAACGATCGCGCAGAAGGGTAACTACAGCTGTGGTGACATTGCAACCATCGGAAAACATAAACAATAACAAATAAAAAAACATCTGTAACCTCCTTATGTATTACAAGTGTTTCATCGAAGACAACCACGTCAACAAAAGCTCGCGATGTTGAGGACCGAGAGGGCCAAGAGAATGAGCACAATGTGCACAATCTTGAAAAGAACTCTATATTGAGCAGAACTCGGTTCTCGGAAGATTATCTTACCTTAATAATTGGGTGAATAAGATATGGGTCGCTTTGTTCATACTCCATGGTGCTGCAATCTCTGAACAATATTTTCTTTTTTATCAGAACTATGTCGTAGGATAATCTGTTGACGACATCGGCCAGCACATTACGGCGAGAAATTTAAGATTCCATTCAATATACGAACTACTTATAAAGTTTCCGTACGAACCATTATCTGTAGAACAAGCATTCTTTAGGAATTACCTTTCCCCCTCCTTTCGAAAGCTAGCTCAGTAGATTTTTCCTTCATTATATGTGCACCAACTCCCTCGTATTTCATTTAAAGAGAAACTGTACCTAGGACAGCACACTGTGGGAGCTGTTAATTTTCGTTTGTAGGTACCTATTATTCCCTGGATCTCCCCTGCACGGTTTCTCTATTACTAAGAAGCGGAATTTTGCCCTCTATTTACTTTTCTCAAACCGTACAGTTTCGCGTTGTCAACACTATATCTCTTTCCCTCTAGGGTAATTTTTCTAAAAATGCCAGCGTTTTCATTTTATTGTCGTTTTCTAGCTACAGTAATCTTAGTGCAAAGTGAAGAACAGTTTTTCCGTGACGTGTCTTATCACGTGGATACAGTTCACATATTTGATTTTCAGCCATCTTGACGTAATAACGCAGATATAATTCTGCGGGGCAAACTCATTGCCCGCCATTTCCTTTTTATAAGCATCAAGTCCTCCAGAGGTACAGTCAT